>PVLD010009600.1:0-76079 GCA_004027595.1 Dinomys branickii
ATTTGCATGTCTGTATATGGGTCCATACATCTACAATTCGAAGATATCAATGGATAAAGCAACAACTACTGTTGAGACCATATCACCTTGTCTATAGATTAGTTGTGATTGTACTATTTTCTATGATAATGGGTGTCTGTTTGTCAATATGTTTTTGTACTTTTATGTTTCTAAAATAAAAAAAAAAAAAATAAAAAAATAAAAAAAAAATAAAAAACAGTATAAATTTACTGAAATGCTCGCACATGTGTACTTAAAATGAGTGAACTTCTGGTTTGCAGGTTATACACAAAGCTATTTTTACAAATGGGAACATAGTCTAAACAGTGCTACATGCTATGCTTTTGTTTAGCTCTACACTTTCGCTTTGCAGGGACTTCTGCAGCAGCTCTTCCTGTTTTTAGAGGTTATGTACTAGCTGAGGCAGTCAGTCTGCTAAGCTCAGGTTTAAAAGCCTCTCTCCTTTCCCTCCCCCCTCTCCTCCCTTCTTTCCAGGGCAGAGCCTCTCCTAAGCGCTGTGAAGCTGATGGTGCCCCACTCACACACAAAGGTGGACCAGAAGTACCAGGGCGTCTCAGCCCCTGGATCGGTCCTCACTAATGAAGGACACTCCCCAGCTCCCTGGCTCCTCGTGGAACAACGGTAAGTGGGATCAATGTCACCTCTCAGATGTTCCCACAGGACTGAGCCCTTGTGCACAGTGGGAACCTGCCCGTTTGGACTGCGGAAGCCCTGGACGTTGGATAGCCTTACATTCCTAAAAACTTTCATCAGTTGAAAATACGCTAAATTGAAAGCATGCTCAACTCAGCCACCCTATAGGGCCTCCCAGCTCCACACTGCAGAGCACTGCTGGCTCCCTGCACTCCCCAGAGCCTCAGGGGGCTGCTGCTACAGCCTTAGGGAGGACCTCGCCCCACGTGCTGCCAGACTGGAAAAGGATTGAAAGTCCACATGTGTTTTTTCCTGCTTGTGTAAGATTTTCACACCATCAGAAGTCGGTCGATACATTGGGGACCGTCAGCTGTGACCTCGTCCCTGCTCCATTTCCCAACTTGCCCCCACCTTCTTAGCATCACCTACCAAGTCAAGGGTTTGCATCTGAATCCTCGTTTCAGGTTATGCTTGCAGGGGGGCAGACCCCAGAATAAGCCACCACTGAGAAGGGACCATCACTAATTTGGTAATTTCCACTCAATCCTTCTGCGTTTGTACAGAGGGTAACACAGGGAAACAATTCACTATGTACACAGGCATTGTAACAGTTAATACTGTTAAGTATTACTAATGGTAATTAATGTTAATTACTTACATAAGGCACATGATTTCCTTGATACTTTATTGAGAAGGCTCTATCAGGCCTGATCAGGGGCCATGATGAAGGAGCTGGCATCCGGGTCTGCGTTGGTTTGCTTGTTTGCTTGGCCAATGCATGGGCAGAGCACAAATAAGCCTGAGTATTGGGAAAGACATCTGATCGTGCAGAGCCAGGAAAGCAGCCCTGTGCCATCGCCAGCATGTGTTTTATGACTTAGGACTCACAAAAAGCATAACACAGCAAGTCTTTTCCATGCAAACTTGGAAAAAAATCATGTAAATTTATGGCTGCAAATTCCAAGCAACATGAAAGCATTGCCTCTTCCCCTTCCAGCTAAACTTCGCCTATGCCAGATGAGAGAGCCAAGGTATGTCGGGCAGCGGGGAAGCGATGTCTGTACAGAATTTAAAGCCTTCCCTGCAATGTAGGAAAACATACCCATGCACTTAACCGACAGCTCACTCATTCTGTTTGCTACTCTTATTTGGTTCCAACGAGCCACAGCCCCTGGGCCCTGTTGATTCCAAGCCACAAGATCATAGGCAGCTGCCAGATGGAGACAGGTTGTTGCTGTCCAGGGAGCACTTCCTAAGTCTCAGATAGACAAAGGCACCCAAAAAGACAAGGCTACTGTTCCTTGCTGAGGTGTGAGATAACCAAGAAGTTTGGGAACCTACATATGTACAGCTTCTAATAGCATTTCATCTCCCATTAGTGACCAAGTAGAATATCATTAAGGATGTGGGATTCTGCCCACAAGGATCATTAAAGCGAACCTTGGTGAAGGCTCTTAAATGTCACAGTACAGTTGCCTACATTGGCAGGAGACAGAAGAAGGATGGCGGGTCGGCCTATTGGTCTGAGGTCAAGGCAACAGCAGAAATGCTCCTGGAGAAGGCAGAGCACTTTTTTAATCCCTTGACTTAGATTTGGCCTAAGAAAAAAGTGTCATCCTTTGGCCCATAGAAGACTGCAGAGGGCTCAGCACATCTGTCTGAGCCTGCACGGTAACCTCCTCTTGGGCTCCGCATGGAGTTCTCCTTGACAATGGCAGGACAGTTCCCCTGGGGTAGTTAGTTCCACCAACCCACCGCTAGAGTGTGGTCAGGCTAGACACTTTCCCTTAGGCATCAGCTGGGACCCAGCCTGCTGGATCCAGGCAGGAAGCAGTCGGCCAGCCAAGGCAGGCCTGTGGTAGCCAAACTCAGAGTTGTGGGTTACTGACAAAACTCTGCCCGCTGAGCCCCGCCTATGTCACCAACCCAGCCAGCCTTCAGCTGAAGAAGCAGACAGATGCTTTGGGGTGTCCGACTTTGCACTGAGTTTGGGGTGGCTGCACACACAAGGGTTGATGCAATGGGCAACAAGGAAAAATAAGAAGCCAGAGAAACAGCACAGGCTATGTCTTCCCTCATTCCACCCCTGGACAAGTCGGGGCAACATATAGAACCTAATTATGATGCTCACAATGCAGTAAAAAGGTCTCCACACCTTCTCCCGAGTACCCCAACCGTCACGCCCCTCAGTGGGACACTTCCAAGTGTGGCACACAGTCTGCCACAGACCCCCAGGGAAACTGAGGCACAGCCGGTGTCCCCTCCTAACTCCACTCCCCACACCTTCACTGTGCCCCTGGGTATCGCTGCCCATGTAAATGCTTGCATCCCGATTCCTGACCCAAACAAAGACACAGCCTCATTTTTACAAGTAACAACTAACACTCCCTGAGCACTTGGAGGTTGTGGATGCAGTGACCCACAGCTGACTTCTTTCCGGGCCTTTGCTTTCTCTCCTGTGAAATGGAGACGGAGACGAGGGCAGCACCTACCTACCTCTCCTGGGGTCAAAACTGGACCTGACTCTCAGCCTGCCATTCATCTATGCTATTTATTTTCAAGCAAGACTTACTTATCTGTGCTATAATCGGGCTTCCAAGCTGCACCTGCTAGTGTTGGAAAGAGTGAGCCAGAGTTGAAGGAAATAAGAAAGAAAGGGGGAATGAAGAGACAAGGAACAAACCCATCTTCACGGAACCACTTAGGACTGCAGTGTGGCAGCGCTGCCTTTCGCTACACCGCAAGCAGAGAGAACCATACTCCCCATCAGCTTTATTTAGCGAGTGAGATTCTACTGCACGGCGGGGAGAAGCCTGAGAACCAGAGAAGACATGAGGGCATGGCGGAAGACGCAGGTCAGGCTTAGCTCTGGGGTGTGAGGTTGAGCACAGGAGGTACTGTGTGGACCCAGAGGACTGTGCCCCGGTGAGGTGGGCAGAGGACCAGGGCTCTCTCTGGATGGTGCCAGAGCACTGCGAACTTAACCTTTGGGGGTGGGTCTCGTGGTTCAGCCAGGACAGCGGTAGATGGAGCACTCAGCCCACATTAAACAGCACTCCTCCCCACCCCAGGGCACTGATCCAAACTGCAGCAAGAACAGTGGGGAGGGAGGGCAGAGGCCAGGGGCTCTGACTGTCCCTGGGCAGCCCCTTCTGCCCAGCCTGTGCCCCCTTGGCACTGGGGACTCAGCACGGAGCACCAAGCAGTCACAGAGCTCAGTTCTGAATTCTACCTGGGCAATGCCTAACTGTGAGATCCATACTTAATCTCTGAGCATTCAGTTTTGCCATCTGCAAGCTGACAGCAAGTGTACAGTTATCTCTCAGTATCCACAGTGCATTGCTTCCCAGACCCTCTTGGGTACCAAAATCCATGTATGCTCAAGTCCTTATGAGATACGGCACAGTGTCGTACAGAACCTGCTCGCATCCTTCTGTACACTTCAAACCAGCACCAGAGGACTTATGATACCTATGATGAGGTAAACAGTAAGTCATACTATACTGTTTAGGGCATAATAACGGGGGAGGGGGGTTGTACATGCTCAGTATAGATCTCTTTTTGTTTTTAGTATTTTCGATCCACCACTGGTTGAATCTATGGATCTGAACCCCAGAGATGGAGGGCCAACATAATCCACCTGCACAGGACAACTGTGAGCAGACATGACAGTAGGTGCAGTGTAGTGGGAAAGCCAAGCATGTTAAGATGAAGCCTTCCGTCGACCCCATGGGGGAAGAGCTTCACTCTCCTCTCACAGGCAAACCCACCAGACAAGGAGCCATGAGGAGCACAGGGCTGCAGAAACCATATCCCCCTGTGTCGTCATCCCTGGGGTGGGGGTGGGGATGGGGCTCTTTCCACCAGAAGGGGCTGCTTATTCTTTACCTCCAATCTGGTGGCCACACCCAGTAGACAAGGACAAGAAACTTCCAGAGGTTGTCAACCCTGTGCACTGTTGTGGGGTGTCAACCCTGCTCGCTAGGAAATGGACTTAGGGAGATGGAGGAAAGCATCTCGCAGAACTGTCTATTCTTTTTTCTTTGGTGCTAGGAATTGAACTCAGGATCTCATGCTTGCCAGGCGGGTACTGTGCCACTGAGCTATATCCCCAACCCTCAACTGTCTACGCTGCATCCGGCTCAGCCTCTTACAGCCTCTCTTCCCAATGTACGAAGTCATACATCAGGCAGACGGTTTCCTTTCTGTCCTCTCCCTTGTGATGTTGTTCATTCCCCTAGCAAAATACCTGCCTGTTACACAGCACTGCAGTTTGGAAAGATGGCCACACCTCCCCTTCCTATCTCCTCACCCCTTGCAAGGTGGCAGGCAGCTCCTCCCATGAGAGGCTGGAGTCTATTTCTCGTCTCTGGGAAGGGGGCCTAGTCTTTTACTGGCTTTCGCCAATACAGCACAGCATTTAAGGCCAAGCCTCCAGAATCCTGCCTGAGCCCTGTCTTACAGCCTCCTCCCTACAGGAACAAGCTCAGGCCGGCCGGCTGGAGGAGGAGACATGGAGGGCAGAGATGAGCCTCTGAACTTTCCTCTCATCAGCACCCAGCCAGGCTGGCAGAAGCCTGGGAAGGCCTAGGTGTCCAAGCCAGCTCTGTTAGGCTAGCAGAGCTGTGCCCAAACTGCCAATCTTCAGGGGCAGGAACTAAATCAATGGCTGATAGCTTACACTCCAGGTTGAGCATCCATACCATGAATATCCAAAACTTTCTGGAACATTTCACAGATCAAATTTTCATACTAGGGATATCCAATAGTTAAAATCTATGCACATATTCTAAAACCCAAAGTCTACAACACTTCTCGTCCTAAGCATTTCAGAGAAACTTTGGGGTACAATGGTTTATAAGGCAGTAAAGCTAACCAACAGACTAGGCAATAAAAAATATAATTAAAGAATCAAACTTTCCTAACATTTTGCATGAATTTATCCATCCTTCATAATAAAAAGAAAAAGCTCTCATGTTCTAGTCTGGCTGCTGCCACCATTCCAATCAGATCTCTACAGCTACCGGGTGTACAGTTGAGCACAGGATGCTGCAGACAGTGTAGCTAGGTTTGTGGATGGTTCCCAAGTAGCTGTGGAAGCATGCACACACAGCCCTAAGCTCAAGGCAGAAAGCACACGCCACCAGCCCCACGAGCACAGGTTGACTGAAAGCTGCATATTTTGTATTTCCACGTCTCCTTGTTATGTCTGGTTGCTATAACAAGATACCTGAGATGGGTGAACTTGTAAAGAAAGGTTTTTTTTGGCTCCTGGTTCTGGAAGTCCAAGTGCACAGCACCAGCTTATGCTCAGCTTTGCCGAGAGCCTCGTGGTGGGAAGGCAAGTGTGTGTGTGTGTGTGTGTGTGTGTGTGTGTGTGTATGTGACACAGAGAGAGAGACAGACAGAGAGATAGAGAGAGAAAGAGAAGAAAGCACCGATGTGAGGGGGGAGCTGCAGATTCTCTTCATGACCACCTGCTCCTCCGGTGACTGACCCAGTCCCCAGGGAGCAGGGACAAATCCATTCACGAAGGCCCTGTCCCAAAATCCTTGTGCAGGCCCAACACTGCTCCACGCCCCATTGCAGGCTAAGCCTCAACAAGGCTTTTCTTCCTACATTTTATTGGGACATATTATATATTTATAGTGATCACATTTATCATACAGTCAACAACACTTTGAATGGGAAAAAACCGTCGCACATTCCAAAGCCAGTTCCCCAGTGGCGTATATCTCTGCTTTTGTAATTACCCTTGGAAATAGTTTCCACTCAGATAACAACCTAATGAAATATATTGTCCCAGGCTGTATGGAAGTTCCTGTTATCGTTTAGCTTACAGTTGCATTGAGTGCAGTTATTTATTCATACAGCCAAACACAAAGATATTTTATGGAATGGGAAAGAAATCTTTGGCTTTGTCAAAGTGAATTAAACTGAGGGCCAGGTCTACAGAATACGTGAGCAGACAAACCAGAAGGGCCTCATAGACACCTAAGCATGGCTTGATTTCCCAACATATGTGAAATTTCATTTGAGCTACTTCTCATATTCCCAATGGGATAAACCAAATAAAGCAGGGGTACGACTGTAACCAAATACTTTCTTTGACTTATTTCAGTGTCCACCCTATAACTCCCCACCCCCACTCCCCTTCGTCTCCCTCGGTGGAACTCTAGTACCACTTCTGGTTTAGAACTGTATAATTCATGAATCATTGATTTCTCATATAACTCTATAAAATGGCACTGTGCCTCAATTTACTTTGTAATAATCTCAGATAACAAACTTTCAACACTAAGACTTCGGTATTTAAACCTGGAACTAGGTACGTTGTTATCACTGTCAAGAAAATCACATCTAGTGCTCTTTGTTATGTATTTAACACACACTTGTTACTTCCCTATCATAGACTGAGGTCCATGCCTGAAGAAATGAAAGAGAATGGCCAGTGTAAGACACTGATCAATCCCTGACCTTCACAAGGTCAAGCAAAGGACAGATACATTGGCCATAGACACAGTGATCTTTAGTGTACATGCTAGAAAGAAGTGTCTTGTTACCACAAGCAGAGACCACAAGATCTAAACTTGGGGATTGGGTGATGACTTCCCAAGAAAACTACATTCAAACCAGAATGGGAGGCACTGAACAAAGCTCATAATAACAAAACAGCAATGTTGTATTGTCCAAAACTGGTTCTTTAAAATCTTTTTCAATTGTCTTCCTGCTCCAAAATGGTTTGCTCTCTGAGAACTGTTGTGTCCTAGACACAGCCAGGGCCCCCAGCTCCCTGCCCAGTAGAATGTGCGGCTGGAGCAGTGACGAGTCTCACAGACTTGACGCCAGGCAGCTCCAGCAAGCCCCAGGTCACCCGTCGTGTGGCCATGAGCAGTCACTTGCTCTCACTCACCTGCATTTTCCTACTCGTGAGTGAGCATAGCAATCTCTGCCCTAAGTGGTGCTCGTTGCTATGGGTTTGAAGGAAATGCCCAAAATGACAATGTTTACTTTGCTCGTGCAGAAATGGATCATTGCAACAGCCTGTCTCAGCTTGCTTTGCCTCCAGGACATCTGAAGTCTGGTTGCTGGCACCAGGTTCCTGAAGTCTCACGTGCCAGTGGCCTGTGGCTAGATCACCCCCTGTGCTCTCCCAATAGCACCTGATGGCTGAGTCTCAGGGGCACATATTCCAAGACAATGCCATGTCACCTCTGCTGATCTTGCCTTGGAGGTTACTCAGTGTCACTTCTTTCCACCCAGATCAAGGGAAGGAAAATTAGACCTCCTCCCTGCAGGGGGCACAGCAGGGCTCTGGAAGAGCAAGAAAACCAGAGTGGCCACTTTTGGGAACTGTGATTGGCCCCATGATCTGGACTGATACCTCATTGATGCCAATTTCCTTTCAAGGAGAGATTTACAATTCTATTTTTTAAAAAAAGGATGAAATGAAGGAAGATGGGCAAAGGAGGGGACAACATCTGACAGAAGGAGAAAGCAGACTGAATGGGTTATTTTTGGAGAAGGCTGTGTCCTCTAAGTAGTTGATGCGTTTTTTTATACTCCCTGGTGGCACCATCTCTAGGGACAACAGCAGTGTCTACTTCATGCTGTGGATCTGAGAACTAAGTGAATTAATCCATGTATATTACTTGCTTATGTCATTGTTGACACAAAATACCCAACAGTTACAACCAAAGGGAGGAGAGGTTATTATGGCTCATAGTTTGATACATAGTCAGCTGGCTGCAAGAGAGGATGGCATAGCAGAGCGGCCTGGCAGAGAAGAGCCACTCACAGCATGGTGAGCAGGAAGCAGAGTGAAAGGAGGAGCCAGAGAGGGCAATAAACCCTTCTGCGTCACACCCACAGTGACCCACCTCCTCCAACCAAACCCTACCTCCTAACAGCAAGTCAGCTATAAGCCCTGTAACCCAATCACCTTTCCAAAGCGCAGCCTGTGAGAGGATGAAGCACTTGGGGGGGATACAATCCACAATGCCATGAATGAGCCCGGTGCCACCTGTGAGCGGTTCCACTTCATGCTCTCACAGCTCCTGATGCATCCTGGTCTCAGGGTGGCCCTGCTAGCATTGCATCATGCACAGAATCCTTCAGACACCCAGAAACAACTTTCACAGCAACACAACAAAGCTGTGCACACACTGGCCCGGGTCACTGCCAGGACCAGGCAGCCATGTGTGGGACTTTCTAATGTCGTGGTCACCTACCCCTCAAGCCAGCATCTCTTCTCTCTTTCTTCAGTTCAGCCCCGACCTTCACCGCATTCTGAAGGGCTTGCTCATCTCATCTTTCCTGGTACACGGTCAGAAGTCCAGACCGCTCGTCTCCATCTGCAACACAAGAATCCATCAGTTAGAGTTCAAATGCCTTTTTGAAACACCATGAACAGCCACACGGATGACTTCTTCTAGCCTGCTTCAGAGGACATGAGGCTTTCACAGCACTTCCTATCTCTGCTCCTGTGACGGGCTCCACCTCTGACTCCTGCCTTCCCCACCAGCCCCTCCTCAGCTCCCCCATGAAGGTGCCACACACATCCTCTCCTCGCCTTTCCAAAGCGCAGCCTGTGAGAGAATGAGGCACCACAACACCACGAATGAGCCCGGTGCTATGTGCCTCACATCAAGGTCCAAGTGAGGCTTCCAGCTTGGTGTATCGTCCCTGACCCTCCCAGTTATCCAGAAGATTACTGACAAGTTATTGAGACATTATCCCAGGCCTGGCTGCAACAGGTTTCAGCTTGAGTCCCACATGAGTCTCAGACAAATTCCTTCACTGGGGATGCCGTGTATAAAATAGGGTGATGATAAAAACATTTATAACCAACCTAGCAGCAGTGATTAGAACCCTGCTAAAGGCTAGTTCTAAAGACAAGAAAAATAATGCATGGAATGTGTTGGTCTATTGCAGGCTACTCAGAAAATGCTCCAAGTATCACCAGGTACCACTGAGGCAAGAAGACAGGGTATAGCTAAAACTGGTTGGGGAAGGAGGCTTGAGGACCCCCCCCACATACACATGTTCAGAATGTTCCCTTAGCCCTGCATGTGGGTTTCTCGCGAGAACTCAATCAGGGTTCTGACAGGATGACCTGAGCCTGAAGCCAGCTTGGAAATATAAAAAAGAGACCTTGGCCATTAAGTACTCACTATGATGGTCGCTCCTGGGAAGTCCACTTTCCTCTGGGAGTGTATTTTTTTCCTCTCCTTTTTTCTTCCTTTTACTTGGCCCAAACTCACTCTGTAGAGCCTGATTTTTCCTACCTTTAATAAATGTGAAATTTTGCCACCATTTTTACTTCTTCCATTTAATTCTATGTTCAGGATACAAAGAACCTAGAAATCACCTATAGGAGACTACAGCACCACAAAGCCCAACAACACAAGCACCACCAGTACACAGTCATCACTGCTGCCACCATCACTGACCATTATCATCATCACCTTTTTCAGGAATACATCACATCCCACTTTGCTTCTTTTTTTTTTTTTTAAGTGGTCATTGTTACCTAGGCTAGCCTCAAAGTCCTGAGCTCAAGTGATCCTCCAGCCTCAGCCTCCTGAGTAGCATGGTGCCATCCAGCCACCATGCCTGGCTTACACTTTTCTTCTTGATTTGGATTTTCCTATTTCACACACAGACAGAACTAAGAGAAACAATCTCAGTAGAATTTAGGGTCTATTTTTATCACTTCACAACACCTTCTGATCTTTTGTAATAGGTAATTAAGAAGTTGGATTTGATTTACACTGAACTCAGGATGAGTGGCACACATTATGCAGAACAAAAGAATCGGTAATGTAAAATGATCGTATTGAGGGACAAAAATTCTAATTCATCTTTCCTCACACTGTTTATATTAAAGTATTAAATGCATTGTGCAAATAAAATAACCAGGTAAAAGTGCCATTTTGCTCTTATAAAATCAAACACAATTACACACTGTTTAAGAACAAGAATGTAAACCAACACGAAAAAATGGAACCAGATACACTGAATGCAATGGATGATGGTTTTTTTTCTTTTTGCTGGAACGAAGTCACTTTAATAATCCCACATGCAAAGGCAGACAGTGAAATTATTTGTGGAACTTGGTCACAAGGCTCCACAAGAAGATAGGTCAATAATTACTCTTGGTGCTGCTGAGATGTTGGAAAGGCATGTGTTAGAAGTCTCATGTAAACTGAGGCCAGCCGGAAAGAGCAGACTTGGATGGCCACATCACACTGGCCCTGGGACAACCACATGCTGAGTGGAATGGCCATGCAACTGCATGGTGAGGCAGAGGTCTGGATCTCTCCTCTCCTCCCAATTCTCCTGCCCCCATTGTCTACCTGAACTGCCTGAGGCCTCTGTCCAAGAACCCTCTAGGGGTGGTGCTGCGCCTTCCCTCGGGCAGAAACATTATCTACACTTTAGATCTCCTCCGCTCCTGTACACCCTGTGACACTCCTAATTTACCGGATGCCTTAGTCCAACAGAAGTTGAATAACCTCAGACCCAAAGGTAGGCACTGAAAGTCCCACAGAACTGGTCACAAGCCTCAACTCTTTGAGGTCCTCAGTTGGTCCTGCTGTACCTTGGAGAAGCCTGAGGCCAGCACCATGCTGAGGTCCATCCCAACTCCTTCCAGTGGAGCCTGGGCATTTGCATTAGTGTCCACAGCTCTGCAGCGACTCCAGTGTGCATGGAGGTCAAGAACCAGCCAGCTCATGATGAACGCTTTCGAACTCATTTGACATCTACCCACAGTCAACGTATCTTACAGTATGACCCAGACCATATACATGTGACAGAAACAAACACTTAATAAAGTAATACAAGCGCTATGCAAAGTCTGCATGCTTGCTGATTTAAATTATTTGTGCTAATCCACTCCAGAAATCAAATATCTACTTAATGGCTTAAAACTGGGCAACAACACAGAAGTGAGAATCACGTATCAACAACACTCACAGAATTCACAGGGCTCTGGCATACATGGCATTTTTAGGAAATTACAGATTCAAGGAAAATTATATGCAATCAATTCACAGGGGTCTAGATTCTCTTTATAAATTAATCCTTAAATAACAAAGAAGCAAAGTATAGCTTTCTGATCAAAGTTTTACAAGCACGTTTCTAGAAACTGAGAAAAATTTAGGACAGAAATGGTTTTGCCACCCTAAAACAATATAATTATTCTTAAATTATTATTCAATAAAATGGTTGTCCTTTTAAATGTTTTTCTAAAAAAAGAACAATACTCTTACCCACAATCACTCAGTGATATTTTCCACTGCCTTTACTTCTACTTGAAATGATGTTGAATGAACTCAACTTCCCCCATGAAAGTTTTTCAATCCATTGGGGTCATACCCAGCTTAAAAACAGCGCAACAGCTAACGCAGAATATAAACTGCTAAATTAGTAAAAAGATTCCAAGAATTCCCAAAGGAGACCTCGGGGAAGTGAGTTCAGACCTCCAGGCCCATCCTGAGCATCTTCATCACATGTGAGTCCAGACCTCCACACCCGCTCCTTCACCAGAACAGAAAGCTTGGTAGGCACAAGGGCCGGTATCCGCTATGCTTTGCTCACTGACTGTTACTGCTTCATAGCTATGATCCCGCACTTTGTCTATGTGAAAAACTCCTAAAAAATTCCCTCGTGGATCCTTCAGTGTAGGCTCTTAGAGTTTAATGATGTTTTACTGAGTATTTTGGGGCACCGGTCTTACTTCTTGCCTTTGCCCATAGACGAGGGCCCGTCAGGTCTATGGCATGAGGTGGGGGTTCTCTGCAGCAGCACACGGGGATGGAGATTGTGCATGCTGGCACGTTTCCTGTTTGGACTTAAGAAAATAGGGCTCCAGGGAGGCTGATACAAAGCACATGGGGCTTCATGAGGGGTGTCTGCTGTCATAGCAGTGTCAAAGCCCAGAGCCTCTCTAACATCAGCTCTCCCTTCAGGTCGCTGCTGTGCTCACCACATGGGCAGAGCAGAGGATGAAACGCAGCCTGACTAGGGCCCCTGCACAGGCATGGTGCTGCGGTAGCATCCAGGAATGTTTCAACCAAGGGATTTTGAGAACCCAAGAGGGGAAAAATATCCCACCTGGCAAAAATGCTTATTTGTCAGCTTCCAAAGGGGTTTTGACTCTGAAAAAAAAAAAAAAAGCTAAATCCAACCAATTTAGAAAAGAGACACGAAACAGAAGTCACACTGAATACATAGGACATATGCTGTAAAATCTTACAAACTTGAAAGGCCAGCCACTTAATGCATACTTTCACATAAGAACAACCTAACTGTGGATTATAAAAAACAGATGGGTGGAGGTTTCCCAGTGCGTTGGGTGAAGCAGCTGGAACTTGGGAGCTACCCTATCACGCCAAGGACAATCAGAGCCCAGTGTTTCTACAGCAGGGGGGATGTGTTTCAAATTGGTATTAAACTTGAACACAGTCATCTTCCTACAGGAAATGCAAATTTCTTCCAAACCTACATGGATTTCTCCTGGAACTAGAATTCCTCTCTCTCTCATGATCCTTCTCGCGCCATGCAACACCTGCCACCTCGCTAGGCTGCAGTCAGAAACCCCCAGCAGATGCCAAACAGACACAAGCTGTTTGGCTTTCCAAGCTCCAGAACCATGAACTAAAGTAACCTCTTTTTAAAAAAATAAATTAACCAATTTAGGCATTTTGTTATAGCAACAGGAAATGAACTAAAAAATAAACAAAATGGACAATGATTATCTTGGATTTCCTGATCTTCTCTCAAAGGAGCTTAAGATTTGTTCCACCACTGAGCTTCACAGATTAAAAGACTAAGTGATCGATTTCTACCAGGGCAAATACCACCCATATCACCTTCATGAGTGCATAGGTCCTTGAGGTTGGCTGTCTAAGAACTGACTCACTCTCTATTTAGTTCCTATAAGCAGTTCCTTACCTGGAAATGTATCAGAACCCAGCTTTAGCCTGGTCCAGCGTTTCCCATAGCTTTTCCTACAAACCTGGACTCTACATCTTAGAAAGTGTTAAAACATTGCTCTGCAGTCATGATAAACTGGGAGATGTGGCGTTACAAAAGGAAAGCTAGTTTCTTTGCTGCAAAAGTTCTAGAGCAGCTATGTTGTGTAATCTAAAAGGGTTAAAGTAGGTTTCAGTATCTCTCAAAATCTTTTGAGCTTTTGTTTGTGAAAATCTCAGGATTAAGCCAGCTGTGAAAGATGGTGTCCTGGACTACTTTTCTTCTCCTTGTGTTCATTAGCTTTCCACTACCACAACAAATACTTGAGATACTCAATGTATAAAGAGAAAAGATTCCTTGTGGCTCATCCTTTGGAGGTTCCTGTCTGACATCAGGTGGCCCCACAGCCTGCAGGCCTGTCATGAGGTAGCTCATCACGGTAGGAGTGTGTGACAGAACAAAACCACTTATCTTGGGGAGCCAAAGAGAGAGGGGAGGGACCAGGACCCCACAGTCCCCTTTGAGGGCTCACCCCCAATGACTTCACAATATCTCACTAGGCCTGGTCTCTAGAAGGTCCTGCCACCTCCCAATAGGCTCCCCGGGACCAAACCTTTCCATGTGAGCCGTTAGGAGACATTTGAAATAAAAACTCTAACATCATCTGTGTCTCTGGGGCACACGTAAGGATAAAAGGCAACGTTCAAGAAAAACTGGGCTGCTCTGATGGGAGTTCAGCCTGTAGCAGGGTGGTCCACACAGCTACTGACCACTGAGAAGTGTCAAGTCCAGAGATGGGTTTTAAGGAGAAGATACAGACCACAGAATGAAGACTCAGTACAAACAAGCAAGCAAAAAGAATGTGAATTACCATGATAAATATTCGCACTGACCAATGCTGAAACAGAGGAATGCAGACGTAAAATTTTACCTCTTTGACTTTTTAATTTTTTTTTTGTACCAGGAATGGAACTCACGTCCTTGTGCTTGCCAGGCAGGTGCTGTGCCACTGAGCTACATCCCCAGCTTCTTTGACGTTTTAAAATGCAACTACCGAAAATTTAAAATTGCCGGTGTGGCTCACACTCTATTTCTATTGGACACACTGCTCCATGGAACGGTCCCCCAGAGCCTTTCTGGTCACCAATCCTTCTTGGCTGGGCTGGTGTATTTGCTATATTCCGAACACACACACACACACACACACACACGCACGCACGCACGCACGCATGCACACACAATGCTACATGCTGAACACATCTGAATATATACACTGGTAACTTGTGAACACACACACCCCAACCACAAACACATAGCTGTGTTCTGAACACAAGCACACTACACACATTGACAGTGTCACACAGTTGCTCGACCTGTACATTCACCCTCTGCTGCCCTCTCCTGTTACCATCTGCCTTTCTCACAATCTCGCTGGCCACCAGGGCATCACCAGGAAAGGGTCTAGCCCAGCTGCAGAGGGCAGCCCTGTGGCCCCCCTGTCCAGCCACAGAACCCAGAGCTAGTGTGTTTTGTCCATCACCATGGTCCCCTCCTTGGTCCTCCTGGTGGCTCTGGTGGCTGCTCCCTAAGCCTGCCTCCGTTCCCAAGTACACACACCCCTTCCTCCTTCGGCCTCACTGTCCAAGCCACGCTATAGACCTTTCTGGCAGTGCTTGGTCCACCCTGGCTCTTCTCTGCTGACACATCTGTCTCACTGACAGCAACCCCTCTGATGACCTGGCAGATTCTGCGCTTGTTGAAATCAATCTCCACAGAAAACCACACTGGGAGGCTTTAATCAATACCTGGTGAGCACCAAGCCTGTTAGACACACGAACATCCTCCCAGACACCTTTAAAAGATGTAGATTTTTGCTACAGAAATGGGGCTTGGGTTAACTGCTCAAAGGTAGAAGTTAGAAGAAATGCCAAGCCTGCGAAGTTGTCCCTCCCCTGAAGGCCTCCCAGGGCGGCTCCCCTCCCCTGCACAGTGCTCCAGCCAAGTCCCCCACAGGGATACTGCCTGCTGGCCCCTCCCAACCTCAGGGAACTGCCTGGGAGAAATGGGGTGCGGAAGAAGGAAGGAAAGAATAAACCTGCTGGCAAACTCCAGAAGGAATGGAGACAGCAATTAGAGGTAACCCACTTTTAGCAAGTTGTGGAGCTTGCTCCTTTATCTACCTGCTGTCTGAAAAGGGACACAGTCAAGAGAGTAAAGAGGTCTCATCACCCTGATGCCCATTTCAAATCCTGGCATCTGCACAGGAAGGGCAACACTTCCCCAAAGGGTCCCAGGAGCACTCATTCCAAGAAATGATTTATTTTTGGTAAAAGACACCAGAGTACCTATGTTATGTGCATGTACTGACTCCACAGGATGAATGTAATCATTATATTCTGCAAACATGTACCAACAGAAATTAAAAATAAAACGCTTTAAGGTTTATCCCCAATAAATAAAACAAAAAGTTTTGGTGGAATATATTTTTTATTTCCCTCCCAAAGACTTTGGCGTAGGGAAGAAAATTTCAATCACTGGAGATTACTTTGAAATGGGCTTCTTGGCTAACTTTGCTTGATAGATCATCTCCACAAAGCTGTGACTATGAATTTTTCTCAACTCCACAGTTGAAGCATGGGGCACATCTCCTCTCCTGATGGGCCCCCTTTTATTCTGTATACCGTTTTTTAAAGATAAAGCTAAGAATTTTGTTGACCTTAAATAATCTAAATATTAGCACTGACATATGTTGAATATTGAATATTCTGATCCATGAACATTGTATATCCTTCTATTAATTAGGTCTTTAATTTTTCATAATGTTTTGTTAAAACATGACTCGAGTCCAACATTGGATAACTCCCAGGTTGGCTATTCTAGAAAACTATGACATTCTGGCAGATTTTTAAATTTATTCCTAGGTATTTCATTTTTTACTATATAAGTCATATGTTTTTATTTAAATTTGTTACCTTTGCTAAAACATTAACTCATGACCTCATGCTTGTCAGGCAGATGCTGTGCCACTGAGCTATATCTCCAGCTTTAACTTCTGAATAATGACAATTTTAATAACTTCTTTTTCCTTACTTTAGTATCCCAGTAGCACTACCAGTGCAAGGTTGAATAAAATTGACAGGTGATAGTGTCTGAGTGATAGATCATGCTTGTCTCCTTCCTGGCCTTAGAAGGTGAAAGTACTAAACATTTCACCATGAAAGATATCTTGGATAAACCTTTTATCACATGGTGGTTACTCTAAGTTGCCAAGAGCAGACTGGATATTTTTAAATGTTAAATGTTACAATGGAAGTTTAATAACTTCTGTTGAAATTTCAGCACAGGAGCACAGTTCTGGATGCTGCTGATTGAGGAAGGATCACCTTCCACTTGAAAAGACCATCACCTCTGACAAATTCAACAGTCCAGAAATTGTCCCATGTGACATGGTATTCAGTAAACATGCACTTGTCCTGAACAATTTAATCTCTGCTCATCCTTCTCCCAGCAGACCTTGGACTCTGGATCTGGAGCTTAAATACCAGGCAGTGTATGCTAATAACAGCAGTGGCTGCCACCTACCGAGTGGCCACTGTGTCTGACATTGCATTAGGCCACGCGCAAGGACTAGCACACCCAATCCTGGCAATGCAGAGGAGGCAACAAGGGCGGCAGAGACACTTTTTCCTTGCCTGTGCCCTCACAGACAATAAGTAGGGGAGCCAGGTCGCCCCTAATTCTAACGCCAGCCTCCATGCCATCAAGAATGAGCCCTTCCTTCTCTAGTCCTCCTTGTGAAGCCATTTCTTACCATGGCCTGGAAGCCTGCACGTTTGCTTACCAGATAGCCAATGTGGGAGAGACCTAGTGTTGGGCCTCTCCAGAAACCCTAGAACACAGATCTCAGTTCCTGTGTCTTTTTTGTTTTTCTTTTTCTTTTGTGTAGCTTTATCCCATCCAAGGACAAACAGGTTCCATCCTTTACTTATCCCAACAGTGGGCTGGGAATGTAGCTCAGTGGAATAAGTGCCTGTCTGCCAAGTGTAAGGTCCTGAGTTTGATCCCCAGTACTGAAAAAAAAAAAAAAAAACAACAAAGGTATCCCAACAGTGATACATATTTAAAGCTTTGCAGCTACAAACGTACCAGAAAACAAGATGAGACCTGCACTCCTTTTTCCTTTCTGACTCCTCTGCAGTATAATTTCTGTTGGCTTCAGGTGAGATGAAAGCCCTGCCAGGTTGCAGGGGATGAGATTAGATTTCCGGAGGTAGGGGCTGGGGATATAGCTCAGTGGAATAAGTGCCTGCCTAGCAGGCGCAGGGACCTGAGTTCAATCCCCACTACCGCCAAAAAAAAAAAAAAAAAAAAAAAATAGATTTCCGGAGGTAGTGGGGATGTGGCTGGGAACACATCCAAGACAATCTCTGTCCCACAACCCAAAGTCAGCCACGAACGCAGATGTCACGCACAGGAAAAGCCACGGCCATTCTGTTTTCAGACGCATAAACCAAAGCAAAACATCTCTGACTGACGCTGGCCTTGCCGAGGTGGAGAAGAAACATCTTGTATAGGGTTTTTTTTTTGACACATACACGACTTTAATAATAAACACGATGTTTGGAAATTATTCCTCCAACTATAAAATATAGCTTAGTTTATTGTGGTCATTCATTACAATCTGGAACCAATTTGCATGACTGAGGGTTGGATATTTATATATGAAAATACCTCTCAGGGTGTTTAATAAATGACAGAATTCCTAAAGCTTCTTTCTGCTTTGGTGTGTGCAGTGGGGTGAGAACATGTCATCTAAAATGCTTCGGTTCTCAAACTCTGTTCTCTCCTGATCGGAGCTTTGCTTGCTGTCTGGCACTTTCTGCTTCTTTTCAAACATACTTTCTTTCCTGGATTCACAGGAAGTTCACAGACAAGGTAGAGCTGTGGGTTTCCTGAGTCAAGCACGCCCTCTACTGTTGAAATAGGGCAGTGTCACTTCATTGTTGTCCGTGTTGGTCTTGTGCCGAGAATGCTTGTCTTCTGATTTTGTGATTTCCTCTGATCTCTGCAGGACTTCAGTTTTAGATGTTTTGCTGTCTTTCTCAACATCACCAGGTCTCAAAGGGACATGTACCATTCCTAGCTTCTCCTCTCCCAAAAGCCTCACCTTTCCCAAGATAGTTCTATTTCTACCTAGGAGGGATTTGTCCCTCCAGGGGCAATGCAGTCTGAGCCATGTCACCCCAGCTCTGAGCCCCCATCTTGCACTTGTGCTCTGAGGTCTCCATTCAGTCTAGACCAGGAAGCCTCTGGAGCCTGCCTGGCTGGACCTAGGTATTTACTTTGATTCCCGCAGGGAAGTGGATGTTTACAGGATTCTGTAATCAAAGAGCCTGTGTAAACTATTATTTGCTTTATTTCTTGATGAGGGTGCCTTTTTTAAGAAATGAAAGAGGTTTGGATTTAGGCAATCACCGCTACTGTACTGAAACTTGGCACTTTGTGTGTTCAAATAATAACGGAACTGCTGCACTGAAAACACCCATTTGGCCCAAGCCTGGTTACTTCCCACAATCCAGGCATTTCTTAGCTCAGCTGCCCCATACCATCCTTTGGGCAACTGGCACTAGGATCTCTGAAAACACCAAAATGTTATGGCATCCACAGATGCCTAGTTTTCTCAGATAAATGGTATAGTATTTACATAGAACCTGCACATAACTTCCCCCACATTTTAAATCATCTCTACATGACTTCTAATGCTTGACATAAAGTAAATGCTGTGTAACTGGTTGTTTCTATGTAACATGGCGTTACAATGCTATGTAACACCATTTAGGGAATAAGATCAGAAAATAGTCTGTCCATGTTCCGTAGGGACCCAGTGCTTTAGCAAGTATTTGCTGAGGTTATTTGAGCCCTCAGATGCATAGCCAACCAACACAGGAGCCCAACTGCCAACAGCATGCCTCACTTTGTACACAAAGAACTGTGTGTAGTAACAGGCATTCATGTTACCCAAGTGTTGAAATTTCTTTCTGACCACCACAGCATCTCAAGCTAAGAACTTCAAGTACCATCAGCCACCACTAAACAGGTAAACCTCCTCCCCAGCTCTAGCAGCAAAGGGCACGGCACCCTGGATAGCATCTGTGTCCAGAATGGAATCACAGATCACAGCAGAGATGAGAAGAGCCATACCTAATACTCTGCCTGCTCTGGGATCACAGGAAACACACAGATGTTTTAGCAGAGAGCTCTCCTGTGCCCACATAGGCCCCCGTTCCAGCTCCTCAGTGTGGCCCCTGCAGGCCCCTGCAGGATGTCCTAGTCTCTCCCAGGCCAACCGGATACCACCACCTGCATCTTGGACTCTCAGAGCAGACCTGAGGCACTCAGCATCCCTCCCTCCCCTCACACAGGATCCCCAATCCACAGGCGCATGAGTGTCTATCCCCATGCTCCACTCTTGGGCAAGACGAGGTTTATTTTATTAATAACACTGCTTTCCTCCTGTCTCACTCCCCAACTGCGTTAGGGAGTTTTGTGGCCTCCTTCGCATAGACTACAAGCACTCCATCCGTGTTTGGGGCAGGCTTCTGGAAGGACTTAGACCAAGGCAGCTCCCTAGCCTCCCAGAGCAGCCCCCAGCTACTGTCTGCACTCAAACAGGGCCATGGACCTGGGAAGCCCCAATACAGCCGGGGCCCAGATGACAGGGGCATGGTGGAGACAGATGCTCTTTGGCTCCAGACAAAGGCTAACGTAGACAGTGACTTCTCTAGAGATGTTTATGGAACGGGCTGAGTGACAAGGTATTAAGCCTGAGAATTCACATGAATGTGGACCCTTAGCAATACAGAAGATGTTTCTGGTTAGGGCACTGATGGGATGGAAATATTTGCTGTGCTCGGATGCAAGCAGGCAACAGCAACAGAATGGGTGGGATTGGATTCTGGGGGACCCCTCCCACTGACACGTTGGTCCAGGGAACCCCAAGACCAGGGAGCCACTGCTGTGCTTCCTGGGTGAAGCCACAGGTCATAGCAGCTGGCCAGTATGGAGAGGTGGAAATTGACTGCACCTCTTCTGTGCCCTCCCTGTCCCAGAGCCAGCAGGCACACCAGGCTCCCTCCAGTCACAGGCATGAGCCCAGTCTCCTGGCACCCAGGCCTGGTGAAGTGGCTATGAAACTGCTGTGTCTGCACACCAAGAGGGACAGGGGCCAGCTCAACCTGGGCCCTGCTGTCCAGGAGGCCACACAGGCAGAGCTAGTAGGTCTGGTTCATGCCAAGGAAAGGCAAGGAGGCAAGAGGACCCTGGAGACAGAGATGGACTTAGACAGGCAGAATCACTACCTTTTCGGTTGCTTGATGAGAAGTTATTTTTAACATTTACAATTTAATAGTAATATTTAATAATCAATACTTTGATAACATGCTCCCTGTCTGAGCTTCCAGCAGGGAGCAGCCAGACTTGATCTGGACTCTGCCATCCAGGGCTATTGGGAGCCAGACAGAGCAGGGCAGTGTCACTATCACTGAATCCTTATGAATGATTCTCCACTCCACTTTGGCCGAGAAGGGCAGGTGGATTCCAGAGCTCTGATAAGGAAGGGTTCACCAGCCAGCACGGGTCCTCTTCTATGAAGAACCCAAAATACAAATAAAGACCAAAGTAAAACACAGACAGTGAAAAACAGAGAGGTGAATCTTTTGCAAATGGGAAGTGGACCGAGAGACGGAGGGCAGGGAAGGGGATGAAAACAGAATACAGTGTATTCTGTACCCGCACCAGCTCCCCACGAGAAACGCGATCACTATATCCTGTGAAGACACACTAACCAAAAATTGGGAAAAGACCTCCAATAATTAGATTTTTGCAGGGTTTTATTTAAAATCTATTCCAGGATTAGCAGCTACTCTATCATGGGACAAAAAACCCTTTTTCAACAACGCAGTCACCAATTGCCTCCAGTACCTGTATTTCAGGTTTTGCGGGCTAAGCCTTGGAGAGTATTATCATGCAAGCCCAGGGCTCACAAAGGTATGCCCCCAAGAAACACCTAGAAATTCCTTTTTGTTGTCTTTTAAAGAAACAAGAACCAGTGGTGCCTCATGTTCCTTTGCAGAGTGGTTGGCCTCGCTTTACAAAGGTACCCACAGGTTAGGTCTCCAGGTGATACAAATTCATACTTTTCTACACAGGTCCTCAAAACCAAGACATGCAGAGTTTTCCAACCTTCAGAAAGTCACTTCCTACTGCAAAATCATCATCAGTGGTTTTTCATGTAGCAGTAATAGCAATTTCTGTGTGATGACTCTCGGTCCTGCGGCCATCCTTCTGTCTCCCAAAGGGTCCCACATTTGGGGAGGTCCCCTGGGACTGGATTTTGGCTGGTACAATATGGGAAGAAGGAGCAACGTGCCTCCCAGACAGACATTTAAAACCATCACACGCATCTCTTCCCTTCTTCTGTGGTAAGCTTTTAAAGGAAAGTTCCAAGTGCCATCCTATAAGATGGTAACAGCCCAGTCTCAGTCACCCCCTGGACAGGAGCTGCCCCACACACATTGGCAAAGAGGGAGACAGACAGGAAGTGACCTGGGTCCCAATTCGGCTGTCTATAAGCATTGGCAGTAGTCCCTGAAGGCGTCGGGGTTAACTTGCTGGACACTCCCAGCAAATGTAACCTGCTGGCTCTGAGGCAGGCATCTGTCCACCTTCAGCAGGACTGAGGTAAAGTGAGCACAGGCCCTGCCTCCCAATCAAGAACTTCATGACTGTCCCTACTGCATGTAAAAATTGCAAAGACAAATGCTGAGCACCCACCATCTGCCAATCAAATTTAAGTTTTATCCATTCACAAAAGGCCTCTTTTGGGGCAGGTACTGTTCTCATCCCGGTTTTACATACATAGACTTTGAGGCTCAGAGGAGATAATCTGCTGGCCGAGGACTGTGCACAGCTACGGGGTACAGTTCCCAGGACTAGAACACAGCCACCTGCCCGGGCACACTTGCTCTTATTCACCATGCTGCACAAGCTCTCCAAGCACAACCTCTCTGCCTGGCCTTCAGTGCCAGCATCAGGCACCTCTGTGAGCACTGGACCTTCACAGGGCTGCATTAGCTGCTCGGTGTCTCATGTTGACAGCCCCAATTCATGCGGGGCTTGCTCTGCTTCAAGAAAAGCATACTGCACCGAGGTCTGGGGGATGGTACAGGTCTGGGGGGTGCAACAGCTGGGCAGAGGACGGGCCCTGTCCCTATGACTGTGTTTGGAGGAGGCTCCGCTTCTGAAAACTCATGCATCCTGACCAGTACAGACACTCTCTCTGCAAACAGTCCTGGTCACCACTGCATCCATGCTTTCTTCATAACAGAATTCTAGGCACAGTCAGCCCTAGAATTCATAGCTGCCTGTATGATAAATATCTCAAAGAATACCTTCCGCATGAACTATGCATGTTCCAAATTACATTAAACTCTAGCCTAAGAGCTGAGTCATTGGTGTCTTCTGTAATTTCATCTTTGTATTCCCCTGAGTTGTTCAAATTGTGTAGTGAGTGGATATTGCCTTGACGATCAGAAATAAAGGCTGTCAGATGCCAACAAGGTTCTGGTAGGGAGGAAAATGACCTAACTGCTGCAAAAGCCTTCATGTTGCTTCTTCAGGGCAAATGCTCGACTTCCCAGATGCTTGGCAAATCAAAGACTTGGTGTATTCTTTCCCCAGAGGCAGAAAATATGCTGGCACCAATAAAAAACCAAATCAGTTGCATTAACCTGAGCTCTGTAAGCAGTGGCCGTGATCCTTTTAAAAGCCACAGCATGGCTACATCTTGTCACCATCAGAGTCCTTACTTTAGAAAATGTATGTCCTGAGTGTGAAAAGTACTTGTTTTTCTACTGCCTGGGTTTAGGGAAGCTTTTCTGAGGCTCTCTGCTTGGATAGGATTTGACAAGCGTAGCCAGGATGAATTAGATTTTCAGCCTGGGAGGCAGCACGGATCCTGGAATTTGGAATCGCATTCTTTAGTCAAATCCCAGTTTCCACATTCTCTCCTCTGGATCCTGGGCAAGTGAGTTGTGCCCCTGGAAGGGTAGTTCTACGACCTATGACCTGTGGGTAACAAGGACCCCCACCCATGACTGTGCTATCTGATCAGCTATTATTTATTTATTAACTCTTACAAAGAATACACTTGTCTGGCCTTTGAATGCCAGGTCCCACTCTGACGCACAGGATGGGGTTGCTATGTGGAACTGCTGGACTTAGGTGAGAATTAGCCACACATCAGACCCTCTGCCCCTCTCAAGATACACTCCTGGGGCTGACCCAGAGTTGCGTGGGCATGGCTGGGTCAGGATCAGCCTTATGGATTAGTTTCTCTTTGAAGTTACTTATTACCTCCTTACACAACATTTTGCCTTTTGACTTGAGAGTGTTTTAGGTCCAAACCCCAAGTTGTAGAAGAGTTGGAGGCCAGGAATATGATCCCAGACACTACAGGGGCAGCATGTAGTTCCTGTGGGCCTCAGTTTCCATCCTTGTGTTACAGACAGCTAAGTGAGGCAGAAATATTATAGGGAGTTTGACAGGGTTAGGCCTTCAAAGGAGCCAGTGCAGAAATTGGATATATTGCAACTGTGGGGGACACAGACACCTCCACTGTGGTCCAGAGACTTCAGGACCAAAGTTGAAATGAATGCCCTAAGGATGAACAGCAGGGATTTTGATATTCTAAATGGGTATCAGGGATCACCTTGAGGAAGCCAGGAAAAGCTACTGACCGAACCCCTTACAGGTAAAGTGCCTGTCCTGTTTCATGCCCACTTGCTATGTGACTTGCTTCCCCATTTGATCCCAATTTAATCAATCACTTGAGCAATTATGCTCGTAATCTTATCGGTTAACCATAGTTTTGTTCTACCTCATGCCCACCCTGCCATTTCCCATTTTCCCTACCTTGGATCTGCTTCATGCCATGGTACTGCTCTATAAAAATCCCTAAAAAAGGCAGGATCCTCAGCCACCTGCTCAGACCTCTTCTCTTTCTCAGATAGAAGCTTTCTTCCCCCAATAAATACATTCTGCTCTTAACCTCACTGTTCCTAAAATCCATTCTTCGATTTTGGAGAACACAAACTTGTAACAGGTTAGTTCTTTTCCCCTATCAGTTTCAGGTAAATAAGCAATCTCCAGTTTATTAGAAGGAAGGTCTAATCTCAGCTAGAAACTAATAAGAAGTTAGAGAACGTAACAGCAGCTTTTTCTGCTCTGAGGACAGACAGCCCAGTTTACTTGAAGGAGGTTTTAACCATCATTTCCTGGAACCAGGAGGCCACAGGGGGCGGTCAGATCTAATCAGCAACTGATAAAGGCCAGCAAATCCTGGCATATCCGGGGCTGTGCCATTTTATAGCAGGTTTTATAGCAGCTGGGGTGTGAGGCTCCCGGTGTGGGGACAGGGTGGGGAAGGGACATGTGAAGAATTCAGAGCTGAGGCCCTACACACCCCTTTCCTCTCTAAAGGGGCTGTTGACCCACCTCCCACATCCCACTTTCCAGCCAGGGCCAGGCCAGCCCCGCCCCAGATTCTGGGCCAGCAGATGGGGTGCAGCGGGAGCCAGGTCCAGGAGCTTGGGGCCCCCTCCCTGGTGTGTCCTTGGTCTCTGAGCACACACACAGCCTTTTTAAAGGCTGGCCGTTTAAAACAAATCACCCTGTGCCACTGCTGATGGGGGGCAGGATAGAAAACACCCCCGCCTGGATGGACCCACTCGTAACACCTCGTTCCCTCCATCCCTCTCCTTTTTCAGTCATGGTTAGCCCTGCTTACCCATGAGCATCACATTCCTAGACCCCCAGAGGATCCTGAAATCAGACAGCACTGAACCCCACATGCACTGCATTCATCCTATGCCCATGGAGGAGTGAAGGGCATACCATCTTGAAATAGGCCGACTGGGTACAGTATATATCTTCTCTCAAGCTGAAATCGCTGGAGGAATTGTAACTTCAGAAAGTGCTGTCCCTCCTGATCAGGGACTGGTAATTGGGGTTGCAGTGAACCTAGGTAAACAACTTTGAGCCATATGTCACCTTCCAAGTAAATCTCTCCTACGCTTATGAGCCTAGACCTGAGATGGCTCTGTTTCTTCCTTCCTTCACGCATTGATTGTTCTTTGTTTAAAAGGAATAAAAACATCAGACTTTGCGCATTTCATTTACTAAAACTCTGATGCTCTTCTCTTGCAAATCAGTACTTGTAGTACAGTCATGGGGCTCCTAGACAGCCAGAAGGTCCAGCTAGAAACTAAAGGGGTAGCAGAGAGGCTCTTTCCTCCCTACACAGGATACCTGTGGGTAAGTTTAATTTACATCTTAGGTGCAGTAAGGGATTAATAACAATAACTAATAATAAAGCAGACCAATTATAACAATGTACTGGCAAGTCTACAGTTAATCTGGTAACTGAGAAGGCTCCTAAGTGATTAATCTGGGGACCAGGGACACTGACCACAACGTGGATACCCAGGACAAAGGGATAATTAGTGTTCCAAGTGGAATAGAACGGCTGGACAGAACGACAATGTCATCATGTTACATGGAATAATGTGCAATTTTAAATAAATTATTTTCTTCTGGACTTTTCCTTTTTTTTTTTTTTGGTTGGCAGTACTGGGGATAGATTCCAGGGCCTTTGCACTGAGCTACGTCCCTAGCCCCTTTCAGATTTTTATTTGAGATAAGGTCTTGCTAAGTTGCTAAGTTGCCCAAACTGGGCTCAAATTTATGATCCTCCTGCTTCAGCCTCCCAGAGTGCTCTGGGCTCATAGGCATGTGCCACCATGCCCTGCTTTACTTAATATTTTTAGATTGCTGGTTACTAACATTGTAGAAAGCAAAACTATGGATGAAGGAATCCAATATAACTGGAAAGAAGTTAATGGTGGGTTTCAGGGCACACACAAGAGAGATCAGAGAATGCCTGGGAAATCTGCAACAAACTACAAACGCCACAAAAATGTTAGAATTTCTATTTTGGAGGGAATGTGGAAAGCCCAATTTCCAGGGCATCTCTCACCTGCTAGACCTGGAGCAGAGCAGAAGGTCAGGTCAGCTTGGAGAACAAGGCTCCTGAATGTGGAGGTCTCTGCTCCCCTGGGCAAGGCTGGGAGATGGGGCAGGGACGTGTCCCTTTAACTGACTTCCAGAGAGAGTTAGGGGTATGGGCTCTGCCACTGGAAGCAGCTGGCCCAAGTCCCATCCCACCACTGATGGGCATGACCTTGAGCAAGTTCCTCTGTGCTCTGAGCCTCTGTTTCCCAGTGCACCATGGTGCCAGAGTTCCCATCTTCGTCTTCAATACAGGCATTTAATAAGATGGCTTGAGGTGTGCCCAGCCAGGAGTGACGCACACTCCCATGTAACTCAGTAAATGCTGGTTCTCAGGATGACCATTGGTGATCTCGCCTCTCAGGACTCTATCTACAGTCTCTTGCTGAAACCCAGAGGTGTCCTCGCCCCAAATTAGAAGACGGGCATCTCTCCATCACATGCAGGAAGCCTGCGGACAGTCACCGGACACTCACACCCTGAATCCCAACGTCACATGGGGCTCTGTCTACAGGGAAGATAGGCAGCTGAGGGAAATGAACAGGCAGCCACGCCTTGGACATCAATGTTCTCGAAGACACTGCATGCCATATTTAGAGAGAAAGTCTGAACCTAGGTCCTTCTTGCCCCTCCGTGCCCCTCCCTGGACAATGTCACCCTCCCTGGATTCACATCTGGAAACTGCTACCCATAAGTTTGTACCCAAAGCTCCTGTTCAAGCTCCAGCTCCTTGAAGCCAGCCTCCTCCGTATCACTGCTTGGTTCTCAAACTCACATCTCCAACGTGAAACCCTTCATCATCAAGCCCTCTTTCCCTCCAGGGTTAGCAGTTCCTTAACTGGCCCCTCCACTGGTGCAGGGGTCAGAGAGAACCCAGCACCAGCTCTGACCTCTCTCACGCGTGCTCCTTACAGCACATTCTTCAGCTTGGCTGCCTCCATTCCTCCCTAGGGCCCAGCACTACTCTCTGAGCAGTCTTCCCCCGCCTGATGTCCCCAAGGCTACTCTTGCTCCACTGAAGTCCTGTCTACAGTCAAGAGGTCTGACTCTATCGCATCTTCATCCTCCCTAGAGGGGACAATAGCTCAAACTGGGAAATGGCCACGGAGACTCAGGCAATCCCCTGCTGTCCTCCCAGGGAACTGACGGCAGTTGGCACACTCAACAGTGACCTGGTGGTGAGCGCATGGGCCTCACTCCCTTCTGTCCTTTATCTAACATGAATGATTTTTAGCAGCATTTTCAATTCCTTCACAGGCCAGGGTGGTGGAAGACAGGGAGAATCATGGACTTTTCCAAATGGAAACATTCCTCTTGCTCTTCTTCCATCTCTGGCTCTTGACTTTTTCCCCCTCACTACTCCAGTTGCAAAAATATCACTTTTATCACATGCTGCTCTAAGAAAAATACACTGTGCCCGGTCCACATTCCTATCTGACTTCCTCGGAAATGGAATCAGGGTTGGGCGTGTGCAGCTCCTCATGTAATCCCATCATGCTCTGCTCTCAGACAACCTAGGCACTACCTTCTCCACCCCAGCAAACTGTGCAGGAAGGGAGAAGCACTGGCCTCTGAGACATTGTCGGTTCACTGTGTAAGCTGAGTTTAGACACCTGAGCTTACTTGATACCAATTTTCTGGAGAGAAAGACTTCCAAACCCTGCCTGCGGCTGGTTGATGGAACCTCAGGGTTAGAATGAGGAGCTTCCAAAGGCTCAGCTACTGGGCTGGTCAGGTACAAAGAGGGTACAACAGTTATACTTTACAAGACTTTGTAATACTTACACTTCACCACTGAATTATTTTTATCTACTTTCACAGTCACAATGCAGGATGTCATTTTTATGGTGTGACCAGAATTCTATATTGTTAGGAGTTTTGAAATCCTACCACTCATCTCTCAGGTATGGTCACTGGCCCCTAGTACACCTGAAGCCAGGAGGAGAAGATGCAGTTCATCAAGGGCCCACACCTCAAGGGACACCTGCTTGGCACCCCAGTGCCATCTAAACAAGGTTACGCAAACTCATCACGCCACAGCAGCTCACGGGATAGCAAGTCACCAAATCAATGGTCACTTCTCCATTCTTTAGGCCTTCAGCCCCCACCTCTGCTTCCCCACACCTCTGCACAGATGCCAACCCTCCTCCCATCATACATGCATAACCACAGGTCAAGGCAGGATGGAGGTAAGTCAGACACCTCGACCAGGAACAACTATTCACCACTGAGAACATCTGACTCTTCTTCAGATGTGCGAAGCGGTTGCACTTCCTGTGTATTCGAAGAGCCTCTTCCTGTGCACCTGATTATGCACTAGGTTGTGTGCTCAGAAACAACAGAACCCCTAACCTTCAGGGCCACACTGCATGGCCTTAATGGAAACGGGGCACATGCAGACTTAGTCTGTTTAAAATGAAGGCAACAGGGAAATTTGGGTATCGTCACACAAAAAGGGAAAAGGCTTTAAAGACAATCAGGACATCATGTGGATGGGAAGGTTCACTCTTGAGGCCACCAGGAACCAAGAGAGGACTGGGACAAGTCCACCTCCATCGCCGTCAGAAGCAGCGAGGTGTCCTCATGACCCCGTGGTTTCCACCTGGTCTCCATGAACCACAAAGAAAGGATACCTGTGTTTAAAATGCTAGGCTTTGTGGTTTTCTGTTACACAGCCTGGGAAATGAATGCATGCGTGTTTCTGTGTAGAATAATTCTGCAGAACCAAGGTCCTGGTTCTGACAGCCCTGGCTTGAACCATGGCTCCTCTTGCTTAAGCTTTCTGACTGGACAAGCTGCTCACCTCTCTGTGTCTCAGTTTCTGCAATACGAGAAAGGAGATACATCTATGTCTCCAGGACCGTGGACACGTGGCGGCCTCCTTTGCAAGTCTGTTAGGGTTCTGAAGGGAGGCTGCCAGGTGACACCCTGGCACAGAGCCTGCACACGGGGGAACTTGGTCTCCT
Source organism: Dinomys branickii (assembly GCA_004027595.1). Taxonomy (NCBI): domain Eukaryota; kingdom Metazoa; phylum Chordata; class Mammalia; order Rodentia; family Dinomyidae; genus Dinomys; species Dinomys branickii. The sequence goes on from PVLD010009600.1 coordinate 29,727, forward strand.
GAGTGGCTGTGATTTCCACTGGAGTGCTTGTAGGGCTTGAGCTTGGGAGAGAATGTCTCCCAGGGTGTGTGACAGGAGAGCTGTGTGGCCCCAGGCAGGCCTCACGGTGGGACCCACATGGGGTGCCCTGTAAACCACCCTTGTTAATGTCAGATGCTGCTGGAAAATCAGATGAGATGGGGTCAAAATAGAACAGGGGGCTGGAGATATAGCTCAGTGGAGTAAGTGCCTGCCTGGCAAGTGCAAAGTACTGAGTTTGATCCCCAGTACTGCAGAACAAAACAAAACAAAAAAATGGAACATACACAGGGGCATGGAGGCCACAAGGGACCTGGACAGATGGGTTCTGGGGGCAGATCTCATAGGAGCACCACCCGGAAAGGATGAGAGGGACCTGGCAACAGCAAGCAGACTCCTAAGAGGTTTGGAGGAAAAGAAGTGAGAAAAGGTCAGGGCTCAGATGGGTGAAATTACATATGACCGTATCTGGGTGGCGAGGTGAGAAATTGGACACACAGGGACAAGAGTGACAATTGCAGAAGTATTGAGTATGTGGAAAGGCTGGGATTGACTGCATAAAGCAGCAGGGTCAGACAGGACCATAGGTGCTCCTTCCACTGCTGAAGCAGGAGGCAGAGGCAGGAGGATGCAGCTAGCCAGGTGGACTGCTGGTGGAAGTGGCCAAAATTCTCAAGTATTTCTAGTTCTCAGTGAAAGTGGGGGGGGGCACTGCAGGTGTAGCTCAGTGGCAGAGCACTTGCCTAACCTACGTGAGACCCTGAGCTGGGTTCCTAGGATTGCTCCCAAAAAAGAGGAGGATGTGGAAGATTCAAGCAGGTTAGACTCAAGAGTGAGATAATAACAACCCAATGAGGAATCAGTTTAGAAGGTCAATAGCAGAGTATTTACATGGAATGAAACAGGATCGGACCAGAGAGAAAGAGCTGAGTAGCAAGTTCAGCCATGTGTCTTTAACCATGGGACATGGTCTGAGAATCCTTGTCCAGGAGACTGTTGTGGAAACACCAGAGAATGCACTTGTGCACACTCGGCCATGTCGTTCGTTAGGTCAGCATTGACCAGAGCATCATTATAGAACCCGCAGTTGTGTTCATTCCTAAAACTTTATTTCTTCCCATCTGATCTTGCCCAAATTGTCTCTGCTGGCCTGGGCACACAGTTCTTGCCTCTGTCCTCCTTCCCACCCTCTCTGTGTTCTCGAAGAAGAAGAAGAAGCCCGCAGGGAGCCCTGAAGAACCACAGGCTCCTCCCCAGTGCACCTAGCTCCTCTAGGTTCTGCGAGTACTTCCCCATTGCCCAGGGCAGGATTAGAGCCTTCTGTACTCAACTACCCTATCCTTGAACTGAAAGAGGTCTAGGGGCCAACTCTGCACCAGCCCCTTTCCATCTTTGCTCTTAGAAGTGACTGCTCTTCAATCCCAGAGTCCCCTGGAAATGGGGTGTCACAGGGGGGACCACGTGAGCTATTATTCAACTGCAGTGAGTGGCGTATGTTATTCTGATCATGTGTGCAGCCTAAGGTCACCCTGTAAACTGTTTGGGAAGACAATGGCATTCTTGGAATATATGTGCCCAGAAATTTGCTTGTGATACGGAATATGCACCCTCTGCCAAGGCAGGAACCCCAGAATATGAGAACAGGTGAGGTACCCATGACAGAGGACCAGGAGAGGGGTCCCACTGAGGGGAAGGACAGGGAGACCTCACTGGCCCAGAGGGGCCCTAAGAGGCCGAGAGGGTGCCACTCTAAACAGAGTGCCTTCCTTCCCCCTCTCTGCTGCCTCTGCTCGGCCACCCCGTTGCCTGCCAACCCCTCCCTCGGTCACCTCCCCTCCTGTTTTGTTCCCAATCCACAAACCTAGACTGGCCTCATTGTCTCCTGGGGTTGCTGTCCTTCCTTAGCAACACTGTCCAGCCAAGGGCGGGAGGAGCACCTAACAAGTGCCTGCTCTTCATCAACAAAGGCAGAAGAGAAGAATACCTTTTCTAAAAAGACAGGAGCTTCTGTCTTTGTTCTCACTGAGATCCCAGAATTGCCAAGGGGAAAACCACTGCACTAGAAAAAAAGAAACAAAACAGAGAACTTGAAGTAGGGGCTTTCCAGTGCAAAGGAATCTGTCCCTCAAGTCAAACACTGTCCTCACAGCCCTGGCCTTGCTTGTGTGTGCCCATATCATCCTGGAGGCCGGGAACTGTAATGGGAAGGAACCCCTGCCCAGGTCAGATACAGATGAACTTGGAATGGCAAAGATCCTGCACTTCCCAGGGTGCTCACACCAGAGGCCGAGCCTCTGCAGGACCCACGTGTCACCATGCAGCCCTGGGACCAGTTCGCACACGTGGTCTGGATATACATAAAGCCTGCAGGCTTAATTCAGCATCCACGTTTACCCACTGAAGAGGGTCTGAAACCACTGCTTCTTCCCAAATTAGTGCCTAGGCTTATTATGATGCCAAACAGATCGCACGGAATAAGATTTGACTGAAAGGAATAGTAAGTGAATTTGTCAAGGAAATTTCAGGGGGCATGTGTTACAGAGCCAGAGAGCAGCAGCTTAGTTCACTAGTGAGGCTGCGCTGGCGCAACCCTTGGGGGAGGAGTGAAGTTTCCTCCTTCTCTCACAAGCTGCCTGCCAAATGCTTCCAAATACATCTGAACGATGATCTGTAAAACTGGAACCAGAAACAAATGAAAACACAAAGGGCTCATTTGAGTACTTGGAAAGGTTGCTCTGCACAGAAGCCACTCAAGCAATCCAAAGGGAAGGCACAGATCATGCAAAAGGGAAAGCTTTGTGAAAGTCACACACACTCAGCATTTCAGGAAGAGAAAGCCGGAGGGCAGGGTGTTGAGGGGAAGCCTCCCCAGCCCTGCACCTGCGGGCTGAGGTGGGCTGCACCTGGCTGGATGCAGTCAGCCACAGGTGTGAGCTCTTGGCTGCTTTCCGGAACTGCAAAGTCCTCATGCAACCCGACTGTTGCAGCTGCCCTTGGTTACCACACAGGAGGGACATCTGCCTTCATTCATTATTAACAAGTATGTTTGCAACCAGGCCACAGCTCGGGGGGGGGGGGGGGGATGTGATGATTTATTTAATAAAGAAACAAAATGCTCCCTAAGGCAACTAAGGTTCATCTGGCTAATTACTTGAATTTGTTTGAGTTTTTGAATTTTGAATTTCTCGTCTAGTAAATAAAATCCTATCTGTGTATGAAAACTAAAATTTCTCTTTATCCCATTTGCTGGGTTAACCTACTCAATTGAAATAAGGACTGCATTCATTAAAAAGTGTATAACCAAATGCTTCCTAGTCTGATTTTCAAAATGACTCCCATTCTGAGAATCCTAGGCAGGTTGGAGATCACCTAGTATATACTGTTACTTGACCATATGTCATCATCAAACAGAAATGACACATAAAAGACACATAGTACTGAAAAGATTTCTTATTTGGATACTATAAAATTCAGCATTATCATTTAAGTTGCTTTGGGAGTTTAAAAGAAATAAACCAACATCTCTTTATAAACTATCCCACATGCAACCGTATCTGGGGTCCCTAATGAAGTCCATCAGATTTAGGGTACCCAAAGCTAGCAATGCAATCCTTGCAACCAAAGCTTTTTGGCTAGAAATAAGACATCTCACACAGGGTGAATGTCCATAGCCTTGTTTAAAAGAAAAATCTAACTTATTTTCCATGAAACAGCTAACTTTCACCAAACTGTCAACGAATTAAAAAAGCTTCCGCCACAAAGAGTATCATTTAACCACTTGTTCATCATTCATGCATCATGTCATAAAGATCTGAGTCCTCTGGTGAGCCGTTATATTAGCATGTGGTTCAGTTCATACAAACCGTCCACACCTTGCCTGGCTGATACTACAATGCTCAACATGGGCTGGTCTGGGTCTTGGGGCCAATCATAGCAGCACCCTCAGACCAGCAGGCTGCAGGTCCTAGGTCCGCCAGTACAGGCTCCTCTCGCCCTGCTTCATGTCCCCTTCTCCACACTCCCTGATGGGGACTTCCCGATTCTACCATGCCCCTGGCTTCCTGCTCATCCTTGGACTTCTCGCTGGCGTGTCTTGCTTCTGTCCCCACTGGCCCCTTGACTCTATGTTTCCTGTTGCTTGTTGGACCTTCCAACAAGATGACATCCAAGACTCTTCAACAGGTTAAAAATCACACACAGCATTTACTCCCTACCTCTTCCGTGGTCATACTTGTGAAAGCACACTTATGTGTGGATCCATGTGTGCACACGTATGTGCTCGCACGCGCGCACATGCTCGCACACGCACACACATGCACACACGCACACACACACATGCACAGAGCTCCCTGGCTCTCCCCTAATTCTCAGCCACCTCACCTGAGAGGCCCCTTTTCACACAGCCTCTCTCCCTGGAAGTCGGTGACACCACCCTCTTTGGTAAAAACTTCTGAGTGAAACTTCCTACTTTGCATACTTTGGAGAAAGCCATGAAACAAATCTTGGGATACATTTCCAGCACCAGAAACCTAGAAATACCTGCAGATGGACATGAAATCCACATGACAGCCCTTTCTGATCCCTGTATCACCCTTCCCAGGGCTCCTTCCCCAGTCCACAGTTCTCCTTGGACCCCCTGAAATGCCAGTTCTGTTTCCTTCTTCGGCTGCTCTTTAACTGCCCCGGAGCCCACACAGCCTGGTTGCTAGTCCCTCAGAAGGGCAGACCAAGAAGTCCGGAGCACCCAATTCCAAACAGTGTTTGCATGAACTAGAGGCTGCGGCTCCTGGGGGAGGGGTCAGCTGGGGCAGCCGTTTGCTTCAGGTCGCTCCCTTTTCTACTGTAGATTATCCCCTCCCCCCAGAGCCAACACAGCTGGCACCCAGGAAGAAAGGGAGTGGAAAACTCAGTAGGCGGATGCTCCTCCCACACAGCAGATGGGACAAGCCAAGCAAGATGAAGTGCTGCTCTAGGTACAAGAAACCCAGATTTTGTCCCACCCACACAGTTGCATCCCAGAGCACTCTTCCCTGGCCAGGAAGCAACCAGGGATTCTGGCTCATAGGCTCCAGAGCCTCTGATTTGCTTCAACCCTGGGAACTGACTCATGTCAATCAGATGTGGAGGGCTAGTAGGTTGGCAGTTCACTCTGAGTTACAAGGGTGGGTGGTGTATTCCCTGGTGGATATATTATAGACAGCTACGCTAAGTAAGAATACTCTAGGGAATCAGACAGGGCTAGGCCATTGGGGAAGTCAATATAGAGAATGAAAACACATTACAACTGTGGCCTACATGCCTCCCACAGAAAATAAATTGACATTAGTCATCCCATAGGTGACCAAGATGCCTTGATGCATCTCTTCCTAAAAAGGTCCTTCTTCTTTCCATGTATACTTGCTATAAAACCATCTTCCCCATTAGATCAATATACCCAAGCAGCTAAGCTTGTAATCAATCTTACTGGCTGATCATAGATTTGTCCCATATTGTACCCCACCTTGTGATTTGTTCTATAAAACTTCCTCTATAAAGTGGAGTCTGCAGTAACCCATTTTTCAGGTCCCCTCCTGTTAGTCTGGAGCTATCTTTCTCAATAAATTGTCCTACTCTTACCCTCCATTGTTCCTTAGAATCCATTCTTTGGCTTTGGGGCACACAAACTCAGCATATCTGACATCTAGCACGTTGGGAGTTACATTTTATTTCCCTTATGTCAGATGTACACCACATTTTATTTATCCATTCACCTATCAGTGGGCATCCAGGCTGCTTCCAGAGCTCAGCTACTGTGAACTGGTTGCTATAACAATAGGCTGCAATGCGATGCCTTTAACTCTTTCAGGAGAGGTATAGCTGGGTCCAAAGGAATGTCTATTTTTAGTTTTTAGGGGAATAGTCACAGTGATTTCCATAGTGGTTGTGATATAGGGATGATATAAGACCTCCAAATAATCCCAATAATATAAGGGAAATGTGATTTATATATCTCCCAACCTGCTAGATGTCTGATAACACCACGTTTGTGCTCTTTAAATTGAAGAATAAATCCCAGGAACAATGGAGGTTAAGAGTAGGATATATTTATTGAGGGAAAGAAAGCTACTGCCTAAGACAGAAGGGATCCAGAGTGGGTTGCCGGGGACCCCCTGCTTCTCAAGGGTGTCTTATAGAGCAAAACCAGGAGGTGAGGTGGGTCTAAGGTGGGACAAAACTATAACCAGCTAACAAGATTATGCGTATAGTCGCTTGGGTAACACTGATCCAGTGGGAAATCACCCACGAGTATGAGGTGGGACAAAACTATAGTCAGCCAATAAGATTACGAGTATAATTGCTTAGGTTACATTGATTAAATGGGGATCAAATAGGGAAGCAAGTCATGCTGGAAGCACACCTGGACCGAACAGGGACTTTTCCTGGAAGGGAGGTTGATGCTTACTTAGAATATCAACCACTGCGGTTCATCCCTAGGAAAGTACAGGGCTATAGTCATTTCCTTTTTCCTGAGGCCTGACCTTCTGTCAAAGCAGCCCCCAGCCACAGCTGTAGTTCGCCTTGAACTTCTGCGGCCCGGCCCTGCCTGACTGTCTAGAATATTTCTAAAACACCTAGCCATAAAACTTGCAGTGTTTTACTTTCCCACCAACAATGTACAAGGGTTCATATTCGCCACATTCTCACCAGCATTTGTTTTCTTGTGTCCCTGATGAGTGCCACTTTGACCAGAGTAACATGGTCTCAATTTGCAACAGGAAAGAATAATAGTCATGTCATTTTCAGGAAAATGGATGAATCTTGAGACCATAAAGCTTAGTGAAATAAGTCAGACACAGGAAGTTAATTATTGCATGGTTTGTTGTACGAGAGAATCAAAATATAAATAAATGAAGGAATAAACTGAAGAGATGTGAGGAAACAGGGAGGTGGATTTTTGGATATGGGAACAGGAATGGGGGGGCAAAATAACCCGGATGAGATCTATACATGTGCCAATTCCCCAAACAAACATAAGTAGAAGGAATCGCAAATAAATGTATATAAATTTATAAGGGTGGGTTACCATGACTGCCTAACATCCAGAACTTACATTCCCACACCCTGAGCACCTCACCCTCTGGGATCCACATTCCTTGGAACCAACCTTGCTGGCTCCAGGTTCTGGGTGAGGTAAGCACTGTTTCCTCAAGCGGGCTCCTCAGAACGCTGGATCCAGAAGATGCTCCATGAGAAAGACTATGCTGTGGCCAAAGTTAATTGGCAAACACTGCACACTGTGGTGTCATCCCAGAGTTCCAGTGCACATCCTATTATAGGCTCTGAAAAGTCCTGCCGGAGAAACCCAGCTTACCAGGAGCATTTCCCTGGCATAGCTAACCAATGGGATCCTTGTCATTCTTTAGTAAAATTGTCTCCTAGCACAGCCTGGTCCTCCAGGTCACACTACCTGGCTGGCCTGGGGCTGTTCAGATGCAAGTCAGAGCCCGGTGACTCCTTCACTCAACCCCAGGCTAATGCCTCCTCACCTACAAAACGCCATCAAGTATATTATCAAGGAGTTAGATCCCCTTCTCACTCTTGATAAGCTCTCAGCAGTCTCTGGACAAGGGAGGTCCTGGTCGCAGCTTGTCTTTCCAGACAGACAGTGAGTGCCTAAACCCAAAAGGGGTTTCTTAGCGAGTCTTGGATGTAAAGGCGCCTCGATGTCCCAGACCCCTCCCAAGCGGTGGCTGGGACATTCCCTGGAGGCGGGGTGTATGAAAGGACGGGGGATGCCTCAGGATCCCGGAGACAGAGCATTCTGACGTACACTTCCTCCCAAACTTTCTCCAGGGACTGAACTGGGGGAAAAGTCAGTGAAGGCTCTGCAAGCAGTAAACACCACTGTGTACAAGGCCCAAGTTGCCCAATCCGTCGCATGCCACTGTCAAGCTCATAAACCACGGAGTGGGGGACCAGACAAGTGGGAAAGGGTTTGGAGAGGACATTTCCCATCACATATCACGCAGGCGCCGAACAGCAGCCCATCTTTAAAATGTTCAAACTGTTTATCATGGATTTTTTTTTAGTTTCTTAAGAATATTGCACTAAAATGCTATTGTTCTTAATTCCTGCGTGCTGCCAAGTGTTTATTTTTGCTTCAATGTTTTTCAAAGTCCTGTCGGTGGAGGAATGCTCTGAAGTTCCCCGTTGATTACAGCATGTTCCTAAGAAATCCCACTGCGCCCAGACCCTGCCAGACCAGCCCGCGCTTGCGGGCTCCCGGGGGGTGTGCTGCCTCTTCAGGCTAGGACGCCCCGGGCGGTAGAGAGCTCGGAAGGCAGGCGCCTCTGGGACCCTGGGTCAGAACTTGCGCTGTGTTTCTTGGCCACGTATCACAGGCTTTCAAGCTGACCTTCGCAAGACCTGCGGTCCCAGCGTCCAAGGCGTACCATCGCGGGTAGAAGCCCAGGCCAAGGGTGGAGGCCGAGGACGGAGGGGCGCGGCGCCCCAGTGGAAAACTGGCCCGTCCTTTCCCGGCAGGGGCCCAGGCTCCTCCCGCCCGGTCACTGACCTCGCTGCTCCGAGCCGGAGGCGCAGGCGGCCCCCGCCCCAACTCTGCGCGCAGCGGCCCCTAAGACCCTGGACACCCAGACAGCGGCCGGCAGGAGACCTCAGCCACGGTCCTCACCTGCCCAACCCGCACGCACCTGCGCCCCAGTCTCCGCCCCTGCGCCTCCGGAGGTCAGCCGAGGACACCCCGTGACCCCTCCTGGTCTCGAAACCCCTGCGCGGCGCGACGTCGCCCTCACCCTGGTCCCCGCGACCTGGTTCCCGGGTCCCCTCCCAGGACCCCAGAGTCCCCCGATCTCCGCGCAGGGAGGAGAGTGAGCAGCGGGGCCCGTGAGCAGGCGCCCACGGTGGGGACCCGCGCCGCCCCTTACCTCGCGCGCGCCCCGCAGGTCCCGGAGGCGGGCGCGACCAGCAGCCCCACGAGCGCGGCGCTGGGCTCCCGGCCGGGCCGAGCGGGCGGAGCGGGCGGAGGCAGGCGGAGGCGGGCGGAGGCAGGCAGGGAGCCGGAGGGGGAAGAGCTTTGTGTGCAGGGCCCGCCCGCCACCAGCGCTGGCCGCCTTCCCCAACCCGCGAGGGGGGCGCGGCGGGGCAGCGGCGCCTGCGCAGCCCAGCCTGCCCCCCCCCCCCAGCCCGAGATTGCCGGGGAGGCTGGGATCCGAAAGTTCGGGCGACCCGGAGCAGATGTGGCAGGACCGACTAAGTACTGCTCTGCGCCCCGCGGCCTGCGGCTGTGCTCTCGCACTTTCCCGGCCTCCAGCCTCCTTTCTTTCGGGTCCCCACACCAGATTGCACCTTTAGAGGTAGTTGACCACGGTGCTAGAACTGGCGAAGTAGAGTGGGTAGCAAAGGGCACCTCGCAGGTGTCAGAGAGACCCCTGTTTTGCGGGTGGAAAGCAACAAGCGACCTCGCGTTTGTTTTTTGTTTCTTCAGACCCATAGCAGTGAAGACCTGGACTTCCTTGGTACTAGGGAGTGTGAATCCTGGCATCTGAAATACCGAGATTTATTTACGAGGTGTAATCCACAAAATACACTGAATGTTTAAATTTTTAAAACTTTATTACAGAGAAAGACACATTGCCATGAATCCCCCTCATAATCCTCCCCCTCACTTTAAACACACCCATCCCATGGTTCTTAACACTTTCCGAAGCAGTTCTGGAAGTTTCCTTTCCTGAGTGTCTTTAGTTGTGCTGCTGCGGCTGCCTCAATGTCCTGAATTAAATCACAACGCTCTTTCATGGTCATTTTGATTTTGGGGAGAAGTCGTAAGTCACAAGGCACCAGATCCAGTGAATAAGGCGGATGAGGACCTAGCATCCTGTTTTACGAGCCTGCCTTTCCCTTGGACGGCACTCGGTAGCGACAGTTATTGTACTTTGGATCACACTTCATAAAGATACTCAAAAGAGGACTCCAGAGCTGCTGCCGATGAGTGTGCTCAAAGGGCGGGGGAGGATTTTGAGTGGGATTTTTTACAGTAATGATTTAATTTAAACACACACATGCTTTGTTTTTTAATCATCCCTGGTATTGTTTATCTCCAGCTCATCTCACAGCAAAGCATAACCCAGCGCACTTCTTTTTGCTTCCACGTTACCCATTTAATAAATAATTGATCAGCTGCCGTGTGCTGCCTTTTCTGATACTTGGGAGTTTTCCTGCCCTGGCAGAGTGGAAAGGGCGATGTGTTCAGGGCGACAGAAGGAAAGCTGTGGATGTCATCCCCTAAGCAATCTGAGCTGTTAGAAGAGGTCAGTGATGTGGGGTGGGGAAAGTGATGTGGGAGGCCTAGGCGCTGTAGGATTCATTAGCTGGGGGATGGAGTGGGGCTCCTTGGGGTATGAGCCACGACTTGGGAGGACCAGAGTAGCCCTATAGCCATGCAGCTGGGGAGAAATAATTGGATTCTTATTCTGAGGCAGTGCTAACAGCAGTTCCTTAAAGGCTAGATCTGTGGGCAAAAGGGGACGTGGACAAAGGCCAGCCAGGCCCAGTGGCTCTCCCTACTCTCTTCCCTTTTGGCCCCAGAGTGAAGCAGTTCTATGGACAGAGTGAGACAGTTAAGGGCCACAGTGGGTGCAGAAGACAAACCCCAGGCCTTAGAGTACCCAGGAAGGACTGACACACACCCATGGCCCTACGCCTCCCTCTCCTGCCCCCTTTCAAGACTGAAGCCACTAGCTCAGGGGTTAAGGCTTTTCAAGGGTCGTGGGATCACTTGATTGGCTGTTTCAGGACCCATAGACTTCTCTATCACTGCCTAAACCTTGGGGCACCTGGGGTTCTAGAAGATCAGCACTCCCTAACGAGGTCCTCCTGAGTGTGTACAATCACCCCATGATAGTCACCAGACTGTCCCCTCAAGTGACAAGGACTTCTCTGAACCTGATCCCAGGTAATGATCAGCCAGGCCCTGGCCACCCCAGCAATGCAATAGAACACTTGCCCTGTGCTTTGTTACCTGATGTATTTTTTTTTTCCGGTACTGGGGATTGAACTCAGGACCCTGCGCCTGCTAGGCAGGCGCTTATTCCACTGAGCTATATCCACAGCCCCCCCCCCCCGTGCTTTGCTAATGAGCCGGCTGGACACCCTCTACATCAACCCCACCCCTACTCCAAGAGGTAAACCCACCCCGCAAATGAAAGCTTTGCCTGTGGGCTCCATCTCTGTGGCCTGGCCTCATTCCTGTTGCCACGGGGTGGGGAGGTCTCATTTCCACTATCAGAAGGACTCCAGGTAAAAGCTGAAGTTGCTTGTCCTCTTCTTGTTCTACTCCTTCCCCACCCTTTTCCACTCACTGTCTTAAACACTTCCTCCTTGGACACTGCACTGCCCCACAGGTCCCACTTGGGGCCCATTTACCCTGCCTTTCCCCCAACCCAAGACGCATCTTTTATTGGGGAAAGGGTTTTACTGAGTCCGGCAGAGGAGGAAATAGCCCACCCCAAGGCAAACCTCTCTAGCTTATCTCAGGATGACTCTTCTGTGGAGCTGCCGACACAGGGCCAGCTCTGAGATGCTGTCTGTTGGGAGGCAGGAGGTGCTTCTAAAAGATAAGTACATGATGGGTGCCAACAGGCCACCTCCTGCCACTGCTCCATCTGCCTAGGAAACACCTTTTCCAGGAGGAAGGCGGTGTGTCAGCCACCACCTTCGATGGCAGTCTTCTAGGCTGAGAAGGCTTTGCCTACATAACAAGAAGACCTTTGTTGGGTTCATTGTCCTCTCCTCGCCTTCCCTAACTGCTACTGCCACCCTTTATAGCCATGTAAAGCTGTGGTTTCTTTGTGTAGCTCAAGACGCTACTGAAGCTCCAAGTGTCTGGCCCCTTCTCTGAGTCTTGCTTGGGCTACTGCCCAAGGTTTCTGCATATTCACAAATGTGTATGCTTTCATTTTTCCCATTAATAGGTGGATTTTCAGATTATTTCATAAGGTAAAATGATCAAATGCTCAGAGGGAGAAGAGAACATGTAAAAACTTCCCTGCTGCTCCATGCCAGCACCGGCAGGTCAGGGAACCAGAGATGGAACTTCCTGTCCTTTTGGCACTCACATTTTAAGGAGGACAGGGACAATACACCAGAAAAATAAGACACGGAGCCTTGGAGAAAAATTAACCGGGAAAGAGGAAAGGAGGGCCAGGATTTACCTGGAGACTCTGATCAGAGCAAATCCCAGGGTCAGCAAGCCAACGGGCAGTCATTTTGAATGACGCTGTTCCCCTTTAGTGGTCAAGCAGCACTGGTGTTGGAGCAGCCTCGCCCGGGGCTGGCAGCTTGGCAGTGTGCCCCTCTGCTGTTGAGCAGGGAGGTAGGGATAGAGGTCAGGTAGATGAAACAGCTTTGTGACTCCAGGGTCTAAGCTGTAAGATAACTATAATATGGTGATTATGTATTTATTTAGTTAGTTGATCCTGTTGCTGGAGTTTTGGAATGCAAGTCCCAGCTCCGGGGGTCCCAGTAGAACAGGCTCAGCCACGAGTCCCAAAATGACAGTCAAGGAGGTGAGCAGCCTTGGAGGGCACGAAAGGAGCTTCATTCAGCAGGCTGTGCTGGAAGGACAGAGAAAGGGGCTAGTGTTTTGCTCTGGGGGCTGACAGAGACTTTGAGGTTTTATAGGAAAGGGAAACAAAGGAAAAGGTTGGAAACATAGGTAATTGGTTTGTCATCCTCTGAGGATTACTCTGGGAGGTGGATCTGGAGAAGTCTCGTGGTGTGGGGGTCCAATCCAGTTCCCAGGAGGTGGCTGGTCCTGTTCAGGGGCAGCTTCAGTTCCTTCCTTGGATGATCTGTCCAAAAGGTTCTGCCTTTCCTGGACCCCATGGTGAAGAAAGTTTTGGATGATGGCTGAAGACTCCTAGACACCACTCCAAGGGTAGGAACAGGACGCTGTAAAGCCTGGCAGCTAGATTTCCTGCACATCCTGAAAACCTCTTCATTCCTCTTTTCAGTGTCCCTTAGTTTTGAAGGGAGATGAGATAGGTAAATGTAGGGGTAATAAACCTTTTACTACCAGCTTTTAAACAGACATTTCATATGTGATCGCCAAGCCTACAGGATCTGACCCAGAGTTGTTAGTTAATGCAAGAGACAGAAAATGAAGACAGAGATGTCAAGCTTTACCCTGCATTTGTTTACCTGATGGGCATCTGCAGCCCCTGAATCTCTGTTAACGCCTGTGCTGGAAGTGGGAGGCATCACTTTGCTCAAACCCCATAGCACACAGGGAGAAAGAGATGACCAATAGATCGTTACCTGTTTCCAATGCTAGGAACCACCTAGGCTAGAACCATCCAGCTCCCTCTGTAGAGATTCAACAGACAGGGTGATTCTTAACAGGAAGGTGCATTGACAAGGACACAATCAGTTTCTTACATGTATTTTTGTTTCAGAATCTAAAGAACAGCTTTCCCTGCAATACAGAATTTTAATTTTAACTTTTCAAGTTCCACGTGTATGGATTGTTCAAATATTTTAAACATTCTATTAAAATTTTGCTAATCAGAAAAAATTAATTTCATATATAGATGCTTATACATAGAATTAGAAGTGCAAGTGCAAAATCAAACATACATAATTGCCTAACACTTTGATGTCCTCTTCGACTTTTCAATGGTCAATTAACTCATTTAAAAACGTCTATGTTATATTTATGTTGCTGTTCAAAATACTTAAGATAATCAGTTTAAAAAGAAGAAAATGTTTTTTTGGCTAATAGTTTCTGTTCATGGTCATCTGAACCAAACCATGGTCATTGGTCTGTTCATTGAGCATGTGGCAACTCAGAACATCATGGAGTGGGTGGAACAAAGCTGTTCATGTCCTGGTAGCCAAGAAGCAAAATGGAGGGAGAAGTGAGGTCCCAATAGTCCTCCAAAGCCATGCTTCCAATGACCTTTCTCCAAGGCCACACCCCCAGTGACCTCACTTCCTCTAAAGTTATGCCACAAATGACCTCACTTCCTCCAAGGCCACACCTCCAATGACTGCACTTCTTTGCAGCAGACTACCTGCTAAAGGCTCCTACTTTCAAGCAGCAAAATAGGCTGGTGACTAGGCCTTCTACCTGCAGGCCTTTCATAACATTGAAGATCTAATGACAGTTTCCAAGCTTTGAATTTGTTGTTAATTTTTTGTTATTGATTTTTAGGGTAATTGCATTGTGGTCAGGAAATACAGCTTGTAGAGTTTCTGCTTTTTAAAATCAACTGGAGCTTCCTTTGCAACCTAGTACATGATCAGTTTTGAGAAAAAAGTCACAGTGTTCAGAAAAATGTGTATGACCCAGATCTGTGATTTAGTAGTTAGTCAAAAGTTTTAGTTAGTGAATGTGAGTGCTCAGCAATCAAATGTTAACTCAAAATCTCCGTGTCACTTATTTTTTACTATTTTATTTGCTACCAGTCACCTATTTTATATGTGTTTTCTCTCCCCAACCTCTTTCCTAAATTAAAAGGATTTAAGGGAAACTTTCAATTGGAGTTCTGGCATTTTTGACTTTCAACCTCTGTCTTGGTTACTTTTCTCTCAGAGAAAAACAAAATATCCAATGCCCAAAATGAAGGAGGGAAAGGTTTATTTAGCTTACAGTTTGTGGAGGTTTCAATGCATACTTGGCTGGCTCAAAGGCAGAGTGGCACATGGCAGAGGGCAAACGTTCACGGTGGCAGAACACAGCAAAAACAACCAGCAAAAGGGAGGAATGGCAGGCAAGCAGCCTCTTTCCTTCCCTTACATTGTAAACAGGCTATCCCCCCCCAGGGGACATAGCTCTCACATAATCTCCATGCCCTGCTCTTCCACAGGCTCAGGATATATACAAAATAAGCACCCTGGCTTCCTGCTGAGTCACTCAGCCAAACCTCGAGACTCCCCAAGTTGACACAATGTATCAACCATAACAACCTCACTGCCACTACAGCATTTTCATGCTGTTACAACTTACATAAATATTTATGTGTACTGAGGTTTTACCATGGGTTATATTAGTCATCAGGATAATAAATATCCTTTGCCCTATTCCATGTGTTTGCCTTGATTTATTCTTTGACTGAAATTTGTATCATGGTGTTGCTTTCTCTATTGATGGAGACTACTATGAAACAGCCCTGAGTAGGATTTAAATTAATCAATTGGCTTTTCATGTTCATTTGTGAATCTGCCCAAGACCTGAATTCCTAGAAATGGGCAGTGAACTCATAGTAAGTGAACCGCTGTGAGTCATTAATCCCTACCAAAGCCTGTAATGGTGGATGAAGTTGGAAAGCCTCAAAGGATAAGACAAGATCACAGCCAAGTACACCTGGATCTGATCTCAACTAGATAAAGACTATAGCCTCAGGCATCTCATTCCTGGGTGCATTAGTTTAATCCTTATTAAAGATTAATTTAATACCTTACTTGGAAGAGGCCTTCAGTAATTCCACCCTTCTTGAGTATTCCCTTCCCTTCTTCTGATAACCAAATAAATATGAATCACCCGGAGATGATCTTGGTCTTAACCCTGAGAGAATCTCGAACTCTGTGAGAAGGCTTTGATCCTCCTGGAGCCCTGAAATCATTCCATTTGCCTCTTTTTATTTAGCCTTCACCCTACACCCACCTGGGAGATTGGGGACCTGATCAACCCAAAATATCTAAGGGATATGATTAACCCAATACTCTATATTTACATTAGTCTAATAAAATTTTATTTTGTTTGTTTGTTTTTTATATTTCTGAGACAGGGTCTCACTACACAGCCCAGTCTGGCCTTGAGTTCACAGTCCTCCTGTCTCAACTTCCAGGTGCTGGGATTATAGGCTTTTGCTACCATCCCTGGCCATCCTCTGTTTTATACCCCTCTGCATCACTACTTTCCTTTAGAAGGATATACATCATAATTAGACTTTATTTTTAATCTCAACCAGTGAATTTGGCTTGATTTCTACTATATTTTTTGTGCTGTTTTGGATTTTATTTTAAAAATCCTATCTTTCCCAAATTCTATGCTTTTTGGCTAAACTTTCCTTATACATTCTCCAGTCTTTTGAAAAGAATATGTGCATTCTTCATACTATGAAGAAATAAAGCAGAAGCTAGGCCTGGTGTTTCTGACTTATAATACCAAAACTCTAGTAGGCTAAGGCAGAAGAGCCACAAGTTCTAGCATTAGCCTGAGCAACTTAGTAAACTCCCATGACTCTGTCTCAAAATAAAAATGTGAAACAGTGCTGGGGCAGTAGCTCAGTTTGAAGGCCTGGTATTCAATCCTCAATAGCAGACAATAGAGAGGGAGAATGGCCGAGGACTTACTCTATGAGCAATTGGAGAAGATCCTCCTGAGAATGCTGCTCAGTCTTAGGTGAACAGCAGGAAGCAGCCAGACAGGGCCTTCCAGGGATGAACACTCCAGTCCTGGTGGAAACACACCCAGCACCAAGCCCCCAGGTATGTGTCCAGCAGCAGGGAGAAGGCATCTGAGGCTGAGGCTGGGGCTCAGGAGAAAACTGGGAGGCCTTCAGGCAGGAAGTGGGTTCATTTATTTGCTTTTAAAAATGACTATGCAATAATTTTTTGACCAGTTTTGCATGCTTACATCTGGTAATCTGGACCACTAGTTTGAAGACAATAATATGCAGTATAACAACCATTGATGAATTCCTACCATCTTGTCTAGTGAAACTCTATCATTTCTAATGGTTTTTTTTGTTTGTTTTTATTTTTTATTCTCTTTAATAGTTTGATCAATCTTGCATTCTTACATCTGGCAACCTGAGCAACTCTGCTGAAGATAGAAATATGTAATATAACAACCACTGTTAATTCTTATCGTTTTGTTCTAACATCCTGTATAATTTTCTTGTTTTTGCTTCATTTGTTTTTGTCTATGTTGTTGATATTTTACGGTTGTTCTTTTTTCTTTTTTATTATTATTCTCTTTAAAAGAAATAAAATTTTAAAATGTAAAATAAACAAATGACTATACAGGACTGCAGGTAGAGATGAGCAAGGAAAAGGAGGAGATACGGGGAGGCAGCTTCTGGTCACCTGTCACTGTGGTTTAGAGCTAAAATGTCCTTCCAAATTCTCCCGTGGATGGAAGGTAACTTGGTCACTAGGCACGGTACTCACCGGTGGACTCGCTCACACATAGTTCCCAGCTGAGTGTGCTGTTAGGAGGGGGGGCCTGGTGGAGGTGGTCACTGCACTGAGACCCGGCAAGTGGATTCTAATCCCAGCTCTCCTTTCTTTGTCTCCTGGCTGCCGTAGGGTGAGCAACTTCCTTCCACCAAACCCTTCCACCATAGTGTTTCTGTCTTGGAGCCAGCTGACCACGGACTGAACCCAAAGAAACTATGAGGCAAAATACATCGCTCGTCCTCTAAGTAGTGGGTGTTAGGTATTTTGTCCCAGCAATCACAAGTGGCTAACACACCAGGCAAGGGAAGAGGGTCTGGAGGCTGGAGGAAAGAGGTGGATTCAGGATGTGCTCTGAAAGTAAGATCACCAGGCAGGTGCACTTGCATAGACTCCTGGAGTGCACTGGGATATATTTTGGATTACCCTTTAGTTTCATTTAGCCTTCCATAAATTTTTTTTTGGAAGGGGTACTGGGAATCAAACTCAGGACCTTGTGCTTGCCACTTATCCCACTGAACTATGTCCCTAGCCCAGCCATCCATAAATTTACTAAGCTGGAGGATGACTTATAAGAGCAAGAGCTGCTTCTAGTATCTGAAAAAATATTGTCTAAGATTGTGAAACGTCAGAAATTGCAATGAGACAAATTGGCATTTTACAAAAAACTCTGTGTGCATGTGTATGCATGCATGTTTTTACCCCATACTTTCTCTGTGCGTTTCAGAAGACATGTCTTCAGGGCAAAACAGAGAGATCCCAGAGAGGAGAGTGAAAGAGAAATTGCACATGCCTGGAGGTGAGGGACCCGTTATTAAGATGGGAACAGTTCTGAGGGAATGGAAAATAAAGAGCTTTGGCTATCTTTAATTTACTGGAAACTGCCTTCCACGGCTGCCAGAATAAAACACACCTGGCTTTGCTATGTCCAGTGTGGAATTCACCTGCTTTCCAGTTCCCTGCTCAAATCCCACCAGTCTGCCTCTTCTTGTTCTCTCGTCTTTGTTTACACACACTCAAGACAGACATTTGTATCTGTGAATCATTGCTGCTAGACGATATGAATCATGTTTCAAGAATTATTTGTATATCCATCTTCACATTTCCATTCTATTTCTAACAGTAACTTAGGATACAACTTAAAATAATTTTTCAAATGAGACACGAGGGAGATAGGGATTTTTGAACATATGTGTTGTTTTGAGAAAAATCTTTCTTACCTCTTCACACACAAATATGTGCAAAACTCTTGGTTTCTGTGGTCAAGGAGCTGCAGAGGTGGCCCTGGACCATTCCTCCTACCCTGCCACGTGCATAGCTGTCACTTTCCCCATCGAGAGACTGGTCCATCTTTCCTCCGCTTGAGTCTAATCTTGCCCTTAGTCTTCTTTGGCCATTAGGATGTGGCAAAAGTGGTGAGGGATGTTGAAGGGCTGGCAGCCACCTTTTGCTTTTTGCCATGCATGCAGCCTCAGATACGCGGCTGAATGATGAGATGCCATGTGGAGAGAGACAGGGCACTGGACTGTTTTCCAGCCATTCAGTGGTCCTGGCCAAGGCAGCAGCCATCTGGGGTGTCGTGCCTCGAGCTGAACTTCTTGCACACCACCAAGTCACTGACATCAGCTGTCACTGGATGCCCCAGAACCATCGGCCAGAGCCCAGCCAACCAACGTGACACAAGAAATACATAATTGTTGTTTTAAGTCACCAGACAGGATCTGAGAGGCTCCCCAAGGCAGAAATGAGGAGTAAGTTGAGGAGAAAGTTGTAGGTTCCATAGAGTAAGTTGTAGGTTCACTGACTTCTATCAAAGGAAAATGATTTTCGAGATGCCTCAGCAAGTGGCACAAGGAGGTTTAGTAGGTGGAATTTGAACAGTTCGTGCTCAGAGAGAATAGAGTGCAGCCCTCAATTAAGAAGCACTTCATGGTCTGGAGATGTGTGTATTTGTGTGTTCTTGGGGGAGTCTTAAAATGGGTGGTCTAGGGTGTGCATTCTCTCCATCTGTCTGGTTGTGCCCATGGGAGAGCTACTAGAATGCCAGCTGATCACACTGCGATCAACTGCCTGCTGTGTGTAGGATGGCGCATATTTTCCACGTGCATAGCACAGCTCTATTGTGTCTTTAAAACCCTTAGGTTTTTTGTTTTGTTCTTTTCTGAGTTTCAGGGGAGCAAGACAGGCTTTGTTCTGAAGCTAGTTTCTTTTTTAAAAAAGCACAAGTTTGCCTACTGTGTTACTTACCTCAACTCTTAGTTTGTCGAGGACAGTAACTGGGACCTGGTGTCTACTTCTGTTGCCTTGGCCTCCTGACCCGTAGCCATCATGCAGAAATGTATCTGGTAGCTGGGCTCGTGTCCAGATGACCAGTGCCTGCTTGGAGCTCTACTGCTAGAACACAGCATCCAGCCTGATGGCTAGATGCCAAGTGACAAGACCCTTAGAGGAGGAGATGATCCTTTAACACATTCTTTAGCAAGACTGGTGTCAGCAAACATGTGCTTAGGAGCAATTTGTAGACCAAGAACCCATGGCTGTGGATAGAGTTCACACTGGTACCACCCTAAGCCCCCATCACAGGCAAGGACGATGCGGCCAGTAACTATTTCCATGGGCACTATGCCATGTGCCAGGGGATTACTGACCTCATTTTGGACTGAATTTGGAAACTGGCTGACCAGCACCCAGGTCTATGGGACTGCTTGTTTGTTCACAGCTTTGGTGGGGAACTGGCTACAGCTATAGCTAAGCCCTATAACTCTGTCCTCACCACCCACACCCCCCGGGGGGTGCTCTGATAGTGCCTTCATGGTAGACACTGAGGTCATCTGTGACATCTTATTCCCCAGATTACCTTCCATCCTGCTTCCCTCAGATTCCATGGAGCCCTGAATGTTGATCTGACAGAATTCCAAACCAACCTGTTACCAACCACTTCCCTCCAGCCACATGTGCCACCATCCTCTATGCTAAGAAAGTCTACCATGAACAGCTTTCTATAGCAGAGGTCACAAATGCTGACTTTAGGTCAGCCAACAAGATGGTGAAGTATGACCCTCACCGTGGTAAATACATGGCTTACTGCCTGTTGTACCATGGTGATATGGTCCCCAAAGACATCAGTGCTGTCATTGTCACCACCAAAAACCAAGCACAATATCCAGCTTGTGGACTGGTGTCCCACAGGCTTCAAGGTTGATATTGATGACCAGCCTGCCACCATGGTGACAAGTGGAGACATGGCCAAGGTACAAAGAGCTGTGTGCATGTTGGGGGACACCACAGTCATTGCTGAGGTTTGGGTTTCCAGGACGGCAGGCTCAATTGATCTGACAGACAGCAAGAGTGCCTGTGTTCTTTCTTTTTGTGTCTTTTTGAGACAGGGTGAGCTCAGGCTGGCCTTAAACTCACTTTATAGCCCAGGGCGGCCTTGAATTTGCGGTGATCCTCCTGCCTCAGCCTCCAGAGAGCTGGGATTACAGGTGTGCGCTACCATTCTTGGTTTAGCATACCTTTGATCTTTGTTTACTGGTGTGGAGGAGGGAGTTTGGACGGGGGACATGGCTGCCCTAGAGGAGGAGGAGGAGGAGGATGAAGAGGAGGCGGAATGGATTATGTTGAAGGAGAGGGTGAGGAAGAAGGGGAGGGATGAAGATTCTCTTTCCTTTTTGCCCTGCAGTACCCCCCAAGCCTCAGCTTTAGTGTGGCTGAGGAGCCCTGAGATTCCTTGGTTAGGTGACCTTTGCTGCATTGTGTCTGTGGCCTTCTGTGACCATCTCTTCTCCGCATGTACTGCTATGATTTGTTCCATCATGCCCCAAAGCAAAGGCTTTGCAATTTTCTTCGTCTCCTTGTTACCTATCTTTGTTTTTTCTACCCTGCATCAAGGTGAGCAGTTTTTTGTTTTGTTTTGTTCTGTGGTGCTGCAGATTAATACTAGGTAAGCCCTCTAGCAGTGAGCTATATCTCCAGCCTTTGTTTAAATGTTTTAATATTTTGAGACAGAATCTCACTGAGTTGTCTAGACTGACCTCAAACACGCAATTGTCCTGCCTCAGCCTTCTGAGTGGCTAGGATTATGAGTGTGCATTACCACACCCAGCTGAGATAAGCAGTATTGTCTCATTCTGTACTCCCATCATGATGTTCCAGCTCTCCACAGGCCCAGACAAAAATGTCTCCCCACCTGGATCTGGAATTGGAACATCTAGAATTGTGAATTGAAATAAACCTTTTTTCTGTATACACTGATTACCTCAGATGTCTTGTCATAGTGATGGAACACTGAGATCACATCAGGTGATTCTTCTCTTTCAAAAGTAGCCTACCAAGGAACCATCCGCTGTGATTTTTTTTTTTTTTTGTAGCTGAAGGTGCCCTTGCCAGAGCCAAGCACAGGTTAGTACAGTATTCCTGGACCCCTCAAACTGTGAGCTGAGTAAACCTCCTTTTTTTACAAAGTACCCAGATCAAGATACCCTCTTATAACAATTGAAAACAGCCCAATCCAATCCTTCTCTCATATTTCATCTTAGTGAGAAGCCTAGGTTCAGCCTGACTTGCTTTTCCTCGTTGTAGTAGACATTGCTTTTTAATTCCTTAAGAAGTTTTCTTCATCTTCATACTCTAAGCAATTTCCCACAATATATTATCATACATTTTCATTTATTTCTTGTTCAGCATAATTGAATCTTTTGATAAAGAGCCCTGGTAACAGACAGGGAGGTAAAGTCTGTGCAGATAGGAGGGGTTCTGGGGACTGAATGAGAAGGACCGTGAGGGGAAAGTGATACTGGTGGAGATGCCATAGGTATTGGAGACCAAACCCCCAAACTGTAACCGCTATGCGTGTCTGTGTATTGCAAACGCGTATGAATAAATATTCTGTAGATGCTAGCGATGGGACTCAGAGCCTCCCGTGTGCTGGGCAGATGCTCAGCCACTGACCAGGGCCCACAGCCTCATGTCTATATTAAAATATTCTCTTTTCCTTATCTAACGCTCCCTCTGGTTTCCTTTGCATGATCTGTAATTCTTGCTCCTCAAGACTCATTTCTTCCCCTGCCTTCTTTTTTTTGGTAATGGGAATCAAACTCAGGCCCTTGTACTTGCCAGGCAGGCACTGTGCTGCTGAGCTATATCCCCAGCTCTCCCCTGCCTACTTAATATTCTTGTTATGCTTATTTAAAATCTTTAGTAGGGCTGCTTCAGTAATTTTTCTCCAGGCTGTGCATACTGGTACATTTGTTGCGTGTATTCTTTTCTTTTTTGGCAGCTATACTCCTGGAGGCCTGCGGCATTTGGCATGGGAGCCCATGCCATTCTCAGGACACTGATTATTCGGATCTGCATGTGTATTGAAGCAGGATCAAGGGTCAGCTGTAGCCCGTGTCATTCTTCATAGCTTATGACCAAGAGCATTCAGTTTTCTGCTGCCGTATAAGGGATCACCACAAATGCGGTGCCTGGAGGGGTTTCGTGGTCCGAGTCTAGGTGCAGCTCAGCTGGGTGCTGGCCTGGTTTCCCCCACCCCCACACTGCTGTCTAGGTTCAGGGGCTTTGGGCTCATCTGAGATCTCTGGGCTCTCTCCAGGGTCCCCTCTAAGCTCAGTGGTGATTGGCCGAGTTCACTTCCTCCAAGCTGTGTAGCGCCTGTCATCATGGAATCCTAGAAGGCACATCCTTCTTTCCGGCCCTGTCCTACTGGCTAGAAGCAAGTCACAGGCATTGCTCACGCTGTGAGGGAGAGGCTCATACAGGGTCTGACTTTAGGACATGCATCATGGGGCACCTGGTCCACAGCACAGGATTCTGCCTATTCCAGGAAGGCAAGGAGGCCTCACCAGGAGAACTCCAGGCTCAGGGGACAACTTGGCCTCTGCATTACTGCTTCCCACCAGATGATGCCCAGTTGGGGGCTTCTCTTTAGACTCACAGAAGCAGGGCACTTAGCAGAAGTGTTTCCACTGTTTGCTGGGTCTGGAGGAAGGAACACAGAAGGCCGCTGGTCCTCAGATCCTCGGATCCTCCTTCTGACATCCCTCACCACCCCAGATTCTGTGCAGCTCTGGTTTTTTCTCTCTGATACCATAGTTGGGTGGCTGTGGCTGATGCTGTGGGAAGGAGGCCAGCAAGGCCTGTGTCAGGGTGATTACCAGGCGGAGAGGCCATGGCAGCTGTCACGCAAACCCTTTGCTGAGCACTGCAGCATCCTGTGCCAGTGAGGTGAGCATGAGTTCATCTCCCAGCTCCCTCAGGGCTCCCCCCTCCTCCCTCCCTCCTTCCCTCCCCTCTCCCTCCCTCCCTCTCCCCCCTCCTTCCCTCCCTTCCTTTGCTTTTGCATCACACTAACTCCAGCAGGGAATTCACTTTCTCTCTGAACACAAGACACATTTCCAGGACCTTAACCTGAATTGGCTATTTCCTTGACCTGCAAGAAACTATTATACCAAGACTTCCCTTCCTTTTAGGGAGATCTGTTGTTTTCTATAATCTCGGATCTCTCTCTCTCTCTCATTCTATACCAGAAAGGACTCCAGGGGATAAGTTCTGGGGATCTAGCGCACAATTTGGTGAGCATGTTAACAATAATGCATTGTATACTTCTCTGTAAGAGGGGATTTTGGATGTTTTACCACAAGAAATTGTAAATGTTTCACCTGATAGATAAGGAAATCACTCTGATTTGATAATTATCCCATGTGTACTTGTGTGAAAACATCGTATTTCACCCCATGAATGTGTACAATTATTACATCAAATAAAATTTTTAAAAATAAATTGATATTCAAAGAAAAAGTGAGAATCAAGAAAAAAAAGAGGGAAGGAAGGAAGGAAAAAGAAAGATTTCCAGAAGTCTCCCATTCAGCCTCTACAGGCTGAAAAGACTCACTTTGTCCTGCGCTGGGGGGATGTTTTGGCTGACTGACTCTCACGTTTGTTTATCCTTCACGCTGAAGGGCGCCCTCTACTGGGCATCAGACCAGGCGCTGTTGAGGAGGGCCCGGTGGTGTTAGGCTGAGACTCCTGTCACTGATCTCTTCTGCTCTGCCAGGGTTTCCAGCTGTAACGCTCACAGCTGTGTCTGTGCTTGGTTTCATCCACTGGTGTCTTCACACCTGCTTGTAGCTTTGCGAACTTCACTGACTTCCCCAGGTGTCCTCACTGTCTGGATTACTTCCTCCTGGAGTACTCACTTTCATGATAAGGGGGCTGGGGGAGGGCAGAGTGGTCAGTGCATGCAGTGAGTCACCTGTTCTGAGCTCTGCTTCCTGAGGCACTCGGTCAGATGTCAGAGTTGGAGCCCCTCAGCTTGTAACTTAGAGGATGAAAACCTTCCTGAGGAAAGGCAGGCACTGGTGTTACAGCTGCATCCCAAGAACCCACCCTCAAGCGGAGGGCTGCATTTCCAATATGTGTGTGTGTGTGTGTGTGTGTGTGTGTGTGTGTGTGTAGCTTTGTGACCTGTGCATCTCCAGGTCCCTCCCACAGAGATGCTTGCAGATGGCCCATCAGAGGCTCCTGTTTGTCATAGTGGTGCCGTGATGTCCCTGGGAGGGGAAACGTGTTCACCAAAAGGCAGGGCCTCTCTCCTCAGCAGTTAGGACAAGTTGAGGAGGCCCAGTGTGTTGATGAGCTTTGCCTTGTTTCCAGCAGCTCTCGGCATGCCCCTTGCAGCTGTAACAATGACCTCAAGCTTGATGGTGTGCAACAACAGAGCTGTACTCCCTCTGCGGCTGAGGTCAGGAGTCCAAAGCCCAGCAGGGCTGTTGGCCCCCGGGGGCTCTCACGAGAATCTGTCTCACCTTTCTCTCTGATGGCGATGTAACTGCAGTCTCTCTCTGCCTCTGAGGCCCGTGGCATTTCCTTTGCGCGTGAGTCCCTCCAGTCCCTGGAGGAGGGAGAACCCATGCCATATGACCGAGTCTTAACACGACCCCATTTGCAAAAGCCTTGTTTCCAAATAAGATCACAAATGAGAGAAGAGTTCTGAGGTGTCCTAAGTTGTCAGAGACCAGAGAATGGAGGAAGGAATGAGAGAAGAGCAGTTCATCTGAGCTCCCAGCTCTGGGCTAGAATAACAAAGAAAGAAAATGTCCCCTCGTCTCTGGGTTGGAGGTCAGTGATCCAGGCCACACAGCCCTCTGTGGTCAGAACCGAGCAATCACAGCACAGCACACACAGCTCGTCCTGGGCTGCCCTCTGTGGGGGGACTGTGCCCATGGCTCGCTGTCCTGATCCTTGGATCTACGGCCAGGGAAAGCTCAGGGTAAACATTAATGTCGGCTCCCACACCGCTGCCGCCAAATTTCACTGTAAAAGACACTGATGTCGTAGGTGCACGTACATATGCCAACAGCCCTGGCTGTGCTGTGGTGGCCTTGGCGAGGTGTGCCTCTGGCTGGCATCTGTCCGCCTCAGTCAACCCCTGGTCTCAGAGCTCTCTTAGTCTCAAAAGTCAGCTTTGACATTATATTCACATGGTTTGTTTGGAGGCCCCAATTCACCTCCCAAAGATGAAGGGGGTGAATTAGAACAATAAAAGTGATAAATCTTGTTATTCTTTGGGCACAGTGTTGTGAAATTTTTTAGGCCTGCTAATAAACACACATTTCTCAAATATAGAAAGATTGGTTTATAAATAGTGAAGTTACTGAAGAAATGGAAGAACAAATGCTCCTCTCAAACTCCTAATGAGCATATTCAGCAGGAAAGAAATGATCAAAACAAGCAGCCTCCCCTAGTAAGCGGTGTTATGGTTTGTGTCTCCATGTCCCCCCAAATCCTCATGCAGTCGTGGGGTGGTTTTTACAGTTTATGACTGATCCATGATCCAATGCTGGGATTATGGGTTTGAGAGCTATACCTGCCCTAGGGCAGATAGTTTGCTGGGATTATGGGTGTGAGAGCTATACGCTAGGGTGGATAGTTTGTATTTGTAAGGGAGAGAAAGAGACTACAGGCTGCCATTCTTCCTTTCTGCTCTTGGTGTTTTTGCTGTGTACCGCCGCCATGAATGTTTGCCCTCTACCATGTGCCACTCTGCCTCAGAACCAGCCAAGTATGGACCGAAACCTCCACAAACTGTAAGCTACATAAACCTTTCCTTCCTTCATTTTGGTTGTTGGGTATTTTGTCTCAGCAACAAGAAAAAAGTAACCAAGACAAGAGGCAACACAAATGCAGAGGAATCATATTTGTCTATTTGTTTTAAAAAAAGGTAATCAAAGTTTGTTTCTTGTTACATCTTTTTTTAAGATAAAAAAGGTCCTTCTAAGGGGAAAAATCATTTTTGAGAATGGACTTCACCTTCAGAATTTTAAACTTTTTTTTCTCAAGCCGTAAGACACCGTGTTTGGTTGTGGACACTGGGGTTCACGCATAACTCATATATAGCCCTGTTTTTCCATAGTCTTTGTAGCTACACATGCATCCCCAGATCCTTCAAACCCCTGGCAGCCACATTCACATCTTATTCATCCTCCATTTCTATGGAAGGAAGGTCACCCTGGGACAATTTTAATTAACTATACTTTGACACACTTGGGATTTTTGTCTTCCTTTTGTCTGGGGGTGGACTGGGAAAGGTTGTTTACACAGTGCCAAGCGTTTGTTTTGGAGGAGGCCATGGACCCAAAACCCTCACTGCTTTGGTATTCTGTGTGGGCAGAGTGAAGTAAAAATGCCACAATAAAATACCTCATTTGTTTTCATCTAATGATTTTTGGGAACATAGTTCTAAAACGGCGGCCCCATGGGATGGGAAAGAGGCACAAACACCAGTTTGCAGCTGGTTCACACTGGGATCCCAAGACAAGGGTAGAGGAAGGGTAGTAGGAGGTCCTCGGAAAGGAGGAATCAGCTCACAGGAAAGTGCAGGGGCTGTCTGGGTCTCTTATCCAGAACCTGGCATGCAGAGAGCTCTGACTAAATTCACTTGAGCAGCTGTGGAAGAATGATGGCCATTGTCCCTGCTGCCGTTGAACTCGGAGATGGCTGCACGAAAGGTGACCATGGCGGCTCTCCCTTGGGCACAGAGATTACCCAGCTGCAGCGCCCCATGGGGCTGGTCATCTGCTCCTCCACTTCCTGTTTGCTTCTGGCTCAGAGCCGGCTTCTCTCCAGCTGGGTTCCAATTTTCATCCCAATTACCAGCCTAATGTCCTCCAGAGGGACCTGCCCCCCACAGCGAGCCAAAATTGCTGTTACACAGCTGCTTTAGTCCTTGTTCTAGTTTCTGCACCCATCTGGTAACGCCTTAACTCACTGATTTTCTTGGTGGAGATTTCTTTTTTCTGAATGGCCCTGAACTTGTAAGGTGAAGTCTCAGGGGGTTTTAGCAAAAAAAAAAAAAAAAAAAAAAAAAAAAAAAAGCACTAAGTCTTCCTTTAAGTTATAATGGAAAGGAAACAGGCCTGGTTTCCTTGTCAGTGCAACTCAAGGATTCCCTACATCAGCAAGATGTCTGGCAGCACCTCGCTGCCGATCTATGGGTATCCATGCCTAAAGAAGCAGTGAAGCTGAGTGTAGTAGTGCACACTTGTAATTCTAGCACTGGGAAGCTGAAGCAGGAGGGTCAAAATTTTGAGCCTGGGCAATTTAGTGACTTAGTGAGACCCTGTCTCAAAAAAGAAATGAACAAAAATTTCAAAAATGAAACAGGATGAATTTGAGATTCAGATGAGATGCACCGAGTTACCTCTTTGCCTTTCAATTAAATGCAGTTTCTCCTGTGCTCCCACCAAGATGAAACTGTACTGGAACTGAGATGTGATTCTTTGCCTTCTGCACTTATGGGTCTACTTCCCATTTTGCAGGGGTTGGTTGCTCTTTGTAACTGGGGCCTGTCTACATGGGTGACTCTGGCTGCATACACTGATACCGGTGACAAAACAGCAACCTCAGAAACAGGATGGCGGGACGGGCTGCTTGTCTCCTGGCAAGCAGAGTGGATGTGGATGATCACACAGATTGCCTAAGTGCAGATTTGGAGCTGGGAGACCAGGTGGGGCCAGGGACCATGCATGTCTCACAATTTCCCAGGAGACATGGCCAGCACCACCCCAGGACCACCTCTGAGAATACTGCACAAAGCACCTCTGGGACAAAGATAGACATGGTGTCTTCTTATGCCAAGACACTATGGTCTTGGCCAGGTCAGCCCTTGCTACTCCTCTGCTTCACCTGAGACTGCAGTTAGGAATCACCTGCAGCTCTGCAGGTGGAATTTCAAATGACGAAAGAGGAACAGGATTAAAACACTGTTCCTCAGCTGTACGAGCCACATTCCAAGTACCCCACAGTTACCTGTCCCGATAGCCGGTGCATACAGTGTATATTTGCATTAGTGCTATGGGACAAGGGTGTCCCCAATGATTCTACAAAGTCTTCCTCTCTCACACACAGAAAGGCTGCCCCCACTGGAGCAGCAGAGGCCCGTAGGACACACATCGGGCCTTCTGGAGCTGGTTCAGCGAACAGTCCCAGAGCGGATGGTGAGACTTCCTGGAGCTGGTAGACGACGTTAGAGATGCCTGGGGAGGTTTAAACACCATCAGAGGTTCTGCTGTGCAGGCAACCAGCCAGTCTGTATCAGAACTGTCGGCTGGTGGAGTAGCCTTGTGGTCCTGGGTACATATGGAGATTCCAACTTGGTACCAAGTTCAGTTGTCCTAGGTCTGAATGCAGGACTATACCAAACAGAAAAGGCTAAGAAAAGTTTCCTGGACTCACCAAAACACACACCCTCCTCCCTAACCATCTGCATTTTATTGTTGTTGTGCTGGGGATGGTACGCTGGGTCTCATGTACACCAGACAAGTGCCCTACACTGAACCGCATCCAAGGCCTCTGGGTATACTTTGCTGCACATGATCAAGCCTGGTTCCATTCCTCTCCCCACCCGTCCTTGTCTCTAGTGACCACTGTCCTGCTCTTTTTGCCCAATGACGGAATGTTCCCAGCACATAGAAGGCGTAAATATTTGGCGAGATGGAGATGCTGATTGTTACCTCACATTCACACAGCAGTGTTCAGAAATGCAGGAGGGAGCACAGAAAACACCATCTACAGACAGTCCGGGCGTGGTTAAGTGTGCTTTGTTATCTGGATTCATGTGGGATTTCATACTCAAAGTCATAAATTAATGGTGGAAACTGAGTCTGATGGTGGTGACCAGGGGTAGGGCCTTTGAGATGTGATCACAACAGGATAAGGTCATCAGGGTGGTGTCCCCATGGTTGATACCAGGTGGCTTTATAAAAACAGGGAGAGGCCAGGCAGACAGGCACATACATACCCATGTTCCTTGTTTCTCAGGACAGGAAGAAGAAATGTTTGAGTTTTGAAACTGAATGGAGTTTGTTTTTATTTTTCCTGGAAGAACTAAAAGGTATTATACTTAAGCTGAAAGGAACTTCATGCACAAATACTGTACATTTCTTTTCAGCAATGACCAGTGGGCAGGACTCAGACATGTACACAGGAAGCAACTTCAAGTATTGTGAAATTCCTCATCACGTTTCATTCCAAGCTTGGTGTGGAGTCTTCTGAAATCAGACACTGGATGGATCGTCCCATGAAACCAAAGAGAGAAAATCACCAAATTCAGCTTTTGATAAATAGAGTGAATAGGAAATTACATAAAAATAAATTTAATTTATGTATAGATGCATATGTTTCTTCAAATTAATTCAAGTAAAAAATCCTTACATCGTATATATCCCAAAATTGCAATAGTAAACCATGCCTTCCCTCCTACCTATAATAAAAACAAAGGAACTATTAAGTACAACACCCTCTGGGTTTAAAATCTCTACAACTTGGCAAGAATGTTTGTTCAATTGAAATTTAGTAAAAACTTCTTAAATAATGAGACTATTGGATATGCTTTATTAAGGAAATCAAAAGCTCAAGAGCCACAGGAAACCATTTGAGACATGTTGGTGGAGTTTTATTTTTTATTACTCTGTTCTGTGTTCTGAAACTAAGCGAAGTGTTTCACATGAATTCAGTTCCGTCTGGTAAAATTCGTCTTATGCCTGCTGCTGATCTCTGCGTTTAGTATCTTAGTTCATAACTCTCAGCATCTCAGCAACGCCCACATCTCTGAATGATGATACGATAAACATATCATTTCTCATTAATCACACAGAAGTTTGCTGAATCCACTGCATTCCTGCAGTTGTACAATAGGTGAATATTTGAAAATGTCACAGATCCATTGCACTGTTTTCCCACAGTTTTGTGGTCAGACAGATGGAAGGTATATGTGTGCATCAAATGCAGAGCAGCCACAGCAGAAATTATCAAAATTATTAATAATTAACTAACATGAGGCTCCCATAAAATCCAACATGGAAAGTCATATCTATTTCCAAAGAGATAATGGGCATGGGTCAGAAACATTGGATGAATTATCAGTGGGATAATTGTCCCATTTTGGAAAGATAAATATAGATAAACTTTGAGAAAAGTACTTTGACTCTCATTAATTTCCTACTTACACTTTTTTCTTCAGCAATTGGGATGTTTGCGTGTATAGTTATGCAGACTTCTAAAGCCAGACCTAATTCCAGCTGGATGTTAGTCCTAATGTATGACATAACTGAAAACTATCTGCATGTTACAATATTATCAATATTTAGGTTTTTATTGGAAGCATGAGTGTTTAAAATGAGTTCAAATTTGCTGTTTGGGGCCTACAAAGTCCTCAAATCTCTAGTGTGCAAATGTATGGCTATAAATTATAACTGTTCACAGAAAAGCATCTTAGGAAAAGACAATGGACATTTTCACCCCTGTCTGTTGGGGGTAAACACAAACATTTCTACAGAGGTGTCCTGTCCTGGAAAAGGCAGGGCAAGTGCTTTCCTTTTTAAGGAGCAGAAGTTACCTCTCTAGCATGCCAGGAACCAGGAACAGTCCCTTACTATGCTTTGGCGTCTCTGAGGCCATCAGACCACAAACATGCCAGGCTAGTTTGGGGACAGAATCTCCAGAAAATGAGAATGTAGAGGGGCCGAGGAGATGTGCTCAAGAGTGTGACTTATCCTCCCCCCCCCCCCAGTGTGTGCAGCTTGGGGTGAACTAAAGCAGCCTTCTCAGGAAGACTGCTGTGAGGGTCTCTAGCGACACTGCCAAGTTCCTGGTATTGATAGAGCCTGTTCCTCAATCTTATCCTAACCCTTCCCATTCCCAGCACAGAGGAAGCTGAGAAAAACAGTAACCTCGGCAGTTGTGCTTTATTGGGCAGCCGGCTCACTGGAAAACCACATTCTTAATCAGCAACTCAAGACCTAACCATGCACGGCTGAGACCTGGCCAGCAATACGCTATATCCTCATGGTTCCTTGCTGGCAATCCTGACAGAGGAAACAGGGAAACTATCTAATCCCAGAATTTTTGCTTTGAGAAACTGAGACCTGAACTGCAGTTTTATCATTTTATTTATTTTTTTTCTTTATCTTTTTTTTTTTTTTTTTTTGCGGTACTGGGGATCGAACTCAGGACCTTACGCTTGCCAGGCAGGCGCTTATCCCACTGAGCTGTATCCCCAGCCCCTCTGAACTGCAGTTTTAAAGATGTCACAGAAAATGTGTGTGTGTGTGTGTGTGTGTGTGTGTGTGTGTGTGTGTGTTTAAATCAAGCTTCTGAAGAAACGTCTTTAGTTAAGTAAAACTAATTAAATGTTGTCTATTTCACATAAAAGGATCTATTGTTTTGTAAGCACCAATCAGCATAATGAAAATAACTGTGTCCGAGGTTTATCTGTAGAATATGCAAATATAGTAGTAAAACATCCTAAGACATAAACACTTAAAACAAAGCTCAGTATCCACTATTTCCCCACCCCCTGGAAATATGCATTTTAAAGCAGTAATGTGAAGTAGATGCTGTGAATTAGTAACAGTAAGGAAAAGTCTGATCCTTTCCCATATTCTGTTAGCCCTGTAATGATACCAGTTCCCCAACTAATTGGCCTGGCCTAGTTCCTATGTCTAGAACAGACCATTCCAGACCAGGGTCCCGCAGCTCCAGAACAATAAGGAACCCTGCATGAACAGGAAACAGACCAGTGACCAAGGACTAAGACGGGTGGCCTGGTCCCAGAACAGTCAGTTCCCAGCCTCCTCGTTCCCTGCTACAATTTATCAGCCCCTTGCTCTGTGAGAGAGCTGCCATGTGGCACTTCGGAGCAGTGACCCCCTCAGGTCTTTATTTTTATAAAGCCTGTTTTTGTCTCAAGTCTTTCTCTCTCTCCTTATTTTTTACGGTAGCTACTTTTCTTCTGCAATAAATTGTGCTGCATTTCAGGAGGAAACATAGCTTGTTTACTAATTTTAGATGTATTTCTTGAGCGTGGCACAGGAACAGAATGTTGCTTATCACATGTATGCGCATCTGTCTCTTTGCAGGAATTGGCTCCAGGGAGATCTTTGTGGTCATGATTTAAAAAGAGTGAAATCAGATCGGATGGAGAACTTGACCACTACTGAATGTCAACAGCAGGACCTCCTGATGTCCTTCCTCTCACATCGTTCTGAAAGGAAGGATTACTGAGAAAGTGACAGGGATTTTATGCTTCGACAGGACCACAAGTCCAAAGTCCCTTCCAGATTTGGAGAGGACTTACAACTCACCACTTCCTTCTTGCAGTCTGTCAGGCAGACACCAGCCTCTCAGGTGAGTCAACCCCAAAACATTAGCAGCACAAATCCTTGTCTGCCAAGTGACTACAAGCACTTAACTTCCTTGCTTGGAAACGGACCCCTTTCCAGAGGAAAAGTAACACACTCTGCTCCAGGGAGGATACAGAACAGAGAAGTTTATTTTACACTATCCATCCAAGAAAACAATTGCCATAAACCAGTGCAAAATGTGCAACAGAATCAGTAAGTGTGTCTCAGCTCTGGGAGCCCAAGTGGGTGGGCCCCTCTCCCACTCCCCGGCTGGTTGGACAGGCCCTTGGCTGACGCTGCCCTCAGTCTGCACCCCAGACAGAAACATTCACCCCACTGGTAGCAGGTTATTCTTACAATTCATACCAGAATGTGTACAAGGGGCTGGGAAAACCATACCGAATGAATGGGCTATGTGATCAGTGCTTAAAGTAAATGCAAGGGACAGCACGGGCAAGAATCCACAGTTTCAATAAATACAAGTGTAACAAGCATGGGCGGGCCTCAGCTCAGTGGAATTAGTCTGTGTAATGATTCAGCATCATACGAAAGAGCAGGGCTGTTGAGCAGTGATTGGCAAAAACCCTCGCAACAACTGATGCCCTAGTGTGAGTCCATGTTGAACACATTCTGTGGTTTCCTGGGGTCCGCTTCCCTGGTCAGCCCTCAGGAGCAGAGCGTGGAGCTGGGCCAGCGTGGTGGTGGTGTCACGAGGCAGGAGTCTGCCCAAGAGCCAGCCGTCAGGGTCCAGTG
The DNA here is from genome assembly GCA_004027595.1 of Dinomys branickii. Classification (NCBI taxonomy): domain Eukaryota; kingdom Metazoa; phylum Chordata; class Mammalia; order Rodentia; family Dinomyidae; genus Dinomys; species Dinomys branickii. The sequence continues at coordinate 63,359 of PVLD010009600.1, forward strand.
TACTCGATACCAAGTGGCAAACTGGGACTCAGTTGACGAGGTCTGTGCAAAAATGCGCTTCTCTCCATTTTCCAAGAAACCAGTGTCTGTAACTCCCGCCTGGATAGCAGTGGTGGCCTCTGGGTCACTCCCTGTCACCCCAAATACCAAGCAAGAAGAGCACATCTCAAGGTCTCACGCATGGGGGAAGCTTCTGTGGGTGCTGCCTGGTGCCTTCTGGATGGACGGTCTCCCCAGGGCCCTGGGTTAAAGGCCTCAGGCCGGCTAGAACTATTGCTTGAAAAACTAGAAAGAACCTATGAGGAGGAGATGCTGGGAGGGAAGGTGTGGGAAGTGTTTTTCTTCCTCCAACACCTTGCGCCCTCTAGGTAATGCCTGGAACGTAGCCAGGTGCCCTAGGGCAGAAAATGTCACGCATTTGTTCTCAGTGGCCTCAGCCAGCCCAGCAGTCCTGGACTAAGCACTAATCCATGCAGCTTCGCAGGCTGGGGTCACCCCAAGGACACACACACCGCCTGTGTTATCACTCCGGAGCCCAGTGAGAGATGGCGCAAGGGAAGCCTTCCACCTCTGGAAGAAAAAGAACAGAAGGGGGAGCCCCCCCAAACAAAACGACCCCTAAACGCAGCAACCTAGGAATCACCTCCTAAGTCAGTGCCATCCCAAACACTCCCTGTCGTTGTGGATCCTCTCCTCTCTATTTCTTCCACAGTCTCAGGTCATAAATTAGGGTAGTCTTCCATCAAATAACTTAAAAAAGGAGGAGGGACCATAGTAAGTTGTGCCTGGCTCAGCCAGTTAGCAGCCAGTTTTGTTCTAGAATCTCAGTCACCATTCAGAAAGGGAGCTTGGAAATTCACGTGGGTGTCTTCATGGGGTGGGGCAGCGGGAGGTAGGACCAGGAGGCGGGGAGCTGGGGACATGGCAGGGACACCGGAGCCACCAGGGCTGGAGTGGAGGCCTGTGGACAGCACAGAAGAGACGGCACCGCAGCCCCAAGGCCAGAGTGACTCAAGGTGCGGCCAGTCTTGTATTGCACGGAAGGAAGGAGCCCAGTGGGCCTCTTCGGTGGCCGTAATCAGTGGTCCCCACACATGGGCAAGTTCACGAAGGTGAACACGTTGAACTCCGTCATGATGGAGAAGCAGAGGAACACACCATACAGGAAGAGGCACCCACAGCCCAGCTTCTTGTCCAGCTGCCACTTGTTCAGGTGGACGCCGAATACCTGCGGACACAGAGAGGCTCAGAGGGTGCCATGTGGGAGAACAGCTGCCCTAGGGCCTCGGAGGGGACTCAGTCTCTGGCTGCAGTCACCTGGCTGCCTCGTGAGGCCCCAAAGGGAAAGCAAACAAGCAAAATGTTTAGGTAAAATGTGTGGCTATTAAAAGTATCAGGACTGCCCCTCCCACCAGACCTGAGGAACCACCTAGGCTATGAAAGAATACGGTATGTAAACCTGCACCTTTGCTACCGTCTATTTGCACTCCTAAACTCTTGGCATTAGACTCCTAGCCTATACCACCTCTCATGCTTCCTGATGGCACTTCTGAATTCCCAACTCCAGCACATGTACAATAACAACATAACACTGGTGAGATTCACTGAATAATTCCTCAAGACTAGGGAAAAAGCATCTGGCATTTCAGTTCTTATGGATGTGAAAATTCAGCAGCATACGGGTGTGTGAATGAACACTTCCTGTGGTCAGTCCCTGCGTCGGGGTGAGTGTTCCCCACCAAATGCCTCAGCAGAATTGGGAATACAAAACGACACCAATGGGCCCAATGGCTGAGGTAGCAGAATGGTATAAAAAGTGCATGGTGAGTAAAATATATTCTAGTCTCTATGGTTCATGTCCTTGGCTTATGGAGATGCTTTATAATCTGAAACAATTAACTGGAGTCTACCCTTGATGGTTAATTTTGTTTGAAAAGAGGGAAGTTTTCCTTGTTTGATAAAAGGTTTTGGGCTTGGCATGAGGTGTGGCCTTGTGTCTGAGAAGCAGGCTAGCTGCTTGCAGAGAGGGAGGAGGCATTCTCATGGGAGGTGAAACATCTGAAGGGCTGCTGTCCCCACCCACCAAAGGCCACGCCTATCTGGTCACCAAAGAGCCCAGGGAAGGGACAAATGGGTGAACTCAAGAATGGAAACAAAGCTGCAGACCTACCGTGACAAAGACAGAGGCCAGGAGCAGTCCCACGGAGTAGATGAGCCCCCTGCTGTTGAGTCGAATCTATAAGAAAGCGTCAGACAGTTAGATGGCCCCAAAGGCAAGTGCTTAGTACAGGGCACTCAAGCAACTCTCAGCTCCAGGAGCAAAAAGTGGGCCGCAGCCTCAGCAGCCGTGTGCTGACCTCGAACTTGGGAAGTGTATTTTAGAAATGGGGTTTGTCCTTGTCTTGTCCACTATTAGCCTAATCTGGTCCTTATCTCCCACAACCTGCCGTGCTGCAGCTTGACCTCTGCCCCAACACTGCTCAGATTCTCCATCATGTCTTGCACGAAGCTTGCTGTCCACACAACACCCCTGTCAACCTGACTTCCCCCGAGCCTCTGCTTTCTCAAACTCATACTGCTTTTAGGGTGAATTTTGTCACATGGGTATGGAAACACAGGGGAATAAACTTTTTATATCTTTGCATTACAATGTCTGTATTTGGCCCCCACCTTGATGGGACAGGTGAATGAGATGCTATGTGAGCAAGCATAGAAGAGGAAAGAGTTAAAAGTCCATTTCTGACATTAGTAGAAGGATTTTGAGGGAAGTGTATTTCATAGTGATACAATTTTTGGAATCTTACAGACAATATTATTCCATAGAGCTTTTGGCAGTCACGGAAATGCACCACATCTGTGCTTTCCAATATGGCAGCCAGCACACACACATGACTGTTGAATGAAAGCCTGAGATGTTTAATCTTGGTTATTTTTTAATTAAGTTGGACTGCATTTAAAGAGCTGCAGTGATTACTGCCTACAATCTTGGGTAGAGCAGGCAGACACTGAGGGTTGGATTTGGCCAATAAAGGTCATAGGGTTTCTCCCACAATGTAGAAAGGATACTGATTTTGCCCTTGATCAAGGGCATGAGGCTGCCCTGAAATAGAAGGGGTGCTCGAGAGCAGTGGACTTGAAAGGGAGGTCCTGGACAGGGGCAGCATGTCTCCTGGAAACTTGTGAGGGGTACATGATCCCAGTCCCTCCTAGACCCGAATCAGGGATTCTTGAGTGGGGCCCCAGATTTCCATGTTTAACAGCTCTCCGAGTGGTTCTGATGCATAGGAAAGTTTAATAACCACGGACCCAGTATTCTCCACCCCTCAACATGCTTGGCAGCATCTCATTATACAGATATCTAGAGAAAGTTCAAAGTCTAAATCCCCTTCTTTTGATCTTTGAGGATTCTGGGGATGGGGCTCTGATGTTCATTTTTTTATATAAGCTGGTTGATACTTCCAGAATAATGTTCCAGAGTGATACATTCCTTACTACTCCCTGTCTCTCCCCTGTGTTATTTTCTAGGAGCATGTACAGCTTGTTTCAAAATCCAACCTGTTATTGTAAGACTGTTCAGGCATCCAGAAATTACACCATGTTATTTTGTGATGAACTTCTGAGTAATGTATAACAGTATCCTCCACCCCTCAACATGACTGCTTGAATCTCCTTACACAGGGTTCAGTTGTCCTTCATGTCTTTTATTTTTAGATGCAACTGTCATATGGTGAAATTCACAAATTATCATCGCACTGTCCAATGGGTCCTGAGAAACACATACATCCATGTAACGCAAACCGCTCTGCAACCCACAGCCCTCTCATGCTCAGAGATCTCTCTGCCCTCTGGTCCTGCTGTGTGTCTGCTTCCTCTGGCCCACCCTGTTGTGTCTCCTCAGAGTCCTGCCATGTGTGGTATTTGGTGTGACCATTCCTTTATCCAGCACACTTTGCTAAGGTTCCTTCATGGTTTGATCACTGATCCTTGATCATTTACTTTACACAGTAACAGTATAAATAAACCATGGTTTGTTTAATTCTTCTGATGATGGACATGTGAGCTGCTTCCAGTCTGGGGCTAGTAGAGTGTATTGCTGTTGTAGTTCAGAAACAAAATGAAAAGTGGCCCATGGTGGCACTTTCTTGTCAATGGGATACTATTTGAGAAAGATAACAAAGGTGGGTCCAGGTTCTGCTAAGGATGCAGGGTCACTGCCCCATAGCTGAGAGCTCTTCCTGTAGTTGGGCACTTGCAGCCTTTCCTATATATATATATACATATATATATATATATATTTTTTTTTTGGTGGTGGTACTGGGGATCGAACTCAGGACCCTGCGCTTGCTTAGGCAGGCGCTTATTCCACTGAGCTATATCCCTAGCCCCTTGCAGCCTTTCCTAATGGGAACAATTTACTCCATTTGTCCCTCTCATCTTGACATGGTCCTATCTCCGTATGGGACCTTCAGGTCAGCCGGGTGGCATACTCACCTCCTTTTCACCTGTGCCCTACCCATCCTGCCACCACCCTTCCTATGGGCTGATCTCCCACCTGTGCCTGGACACTAAAGCCCTGAGTGCAGATACTCTGGTCCAGAGTTTCCCTCATCCCAGCACCTTGTCCCCTGCCTCACACATTTTAGATGGGCACCTGCTACAGACCCTGAGTGTGCAGGTGCGTGGGCTCATGCATGTGAGTGGCAGGTGGCAGTGGCCCTGGGTGGCACCGGGTGAGAGTGGAAGTTTGGGTGGTGAGACTGACAGTGGGGAGGGTTGGCCAGGCTGGTCTTTGTAAGAGGCCACCATTTCTTTTAAGGCATGATGTGCACATAGCAAAACACACAGATCTTCCGTGTTCTTCTGATGAAGTGAGTTTTAAAAATGAGTACATCCAGGTAACTACACTTCAGCATAAGTAGGAAACATTTCCACAGACTTCTCGGTGGCGGCTGCAGAGCCAGTATCTTGGGGCCTGCTGAACCTTTCTCCACTGAGATCACCTCAGGAAGAAGCCTGTGCACTCCAGCTCCATGCAGCTGCACTGTCTCCTCACTCCCAGCCCCAAGACATGAGGCTCAGCAGAGGTGCGGGGGGTGGAAACCCTTCCCAGCAACATGGAGCTGAGCCTGTGGGGTACTTCTCAGGTCATCCGGTCCTGACTTTTCATGTTGCTTTTATTTTCACCTTCAGAAAATGCATTTTGATCTTGCAATTCCTTCTTGGCAGTGGTTGCAGAGGAAACAGGCCAGCTGTTTCTATAGTCAACAGGAATGGAGCCCACAGGGGTATGTGCTTTTAGTGTGCAGAGACCTGATCACGCCTTGCTCCGTGCAGTGTTCTATGCACTGTCCTGAGACCACCTGCACCTGCACGTCTCAGCACCCCCAGCCTAGTGCATTCTGATTCCCCTGCCTCCTCTGCAGACAGGTCAGCTCCATCCAACCAACAAATTCTTTAGGAAGACTAAGAAGCCCCTGGGCTTTTGCTAATTTGTGTATAATGTGGAACACATGCTGCACGTTGCTTTGCCTTTTTGTATTCGGGTGGTTTGGGCATAGTTTCCAAATGGATGATCCTAACCTTGGCTTCCCTTGGGTGACATCACTGAGCAGGATCCCACTCCTGGACAATGCAAAGGGGTGAGAAAGTGAGCAGCCACTTTCTGACAGCCGGTGTCCCTGAGTCCTGTCCTTCCTCCAAGCACTATGTGTTTGTTCTCTGTTTGGTGAGGAGCCAAGTGAGGCTTAGAGAGCTGAAGCACTTACTGCAGGCTGCGAAGCTGGTGACCTACAAGGTCGGCACTTCAACCTGCGCTCGGATTCTGAGTCTTCTTGCCAGGCACAAGGGTCTTCGTTTTCACCTCTGAGCTCTCAGAAGTCACAGCTTTGCTTCTCCTGCCTGTCATTTCCGTAAAACTCCTGAATGAATTGTAAGAGCCATAGCAGAAACGGTAGCAGATGCCACTCCTTTCCCATCTTCCCATCTGTCCTATCCTCTGTCTTGTCCATTTTCAATTGCTGCAACAAAGTACCTGAGACCAGGCAATGTGCAAAGAACAGAAGCTCTCTGTAAACTCTGGACACCAGGGAATCTAGAGCAGAGCTCAGCCCAGCCGCTGTTGGCATGTGGAGAGACTCTTGCTGGGCTCCAACCTGGTGTAGGGCATTGATGGGTGAGGCAGAGCAGTAACAATGACTCAAGTCTCACTTCCTCTTCTGCTGAAGCCCATGGTGCCACCGTGGAGCATACCCTGTGACCTCATCTGGTCCTAACACCACCCCCCCACTGCCAAATGCCATTAACATGCCACTGGGGGGGGTGAGTTTCCATGGCACAACACATTCAAACCACTGCATTGCCCACACCCACAGTCCTGATGTCACCAAGTGCTCCCAGAGGCCAGCACCTGCGTGTTTTTCCGTGGAACATCAACATGCCACACCGTCAGCCTTGCAAGCTGCTGCCCACAGTGGCTCAGGAGTGAAGAAATGCCACAGTCCCTGTAGCTGTTCAGATAGGGTCACTCAGAGATGAAGCTGCACCTTACTTCGCCAGCAGCCCCCAGGGGCATCAGCAGTGGTGATGGCTTGTTAATGTGGCTGCTGTTGGCTGTGCCCATCCCATCTGATGTCCTACTGTCACCCTGCACTGTCCTGCTCCATCACCCTCCTCCCTTGAGTCCCTATCTCAGGACTGAGGAGTTTCTGGGGACCTATATGTTGAAGAGGGAGACCCAGTCAGCTTTTCAGGTGAGTTCCACCATTCGGGATCTGTCATGATCCTCCCTCCCCTCAAACATCACCCAGTTTTCCTAACCCAGAGGCTGAAATCCAGGGTTAAAGACTTAAGGGGAGGAGCTGGGGATATAGATCAGTGGCATAAGCGCCTGCCTAGCAAGCGCAGGGTCCTGAGTTCAATCCCCAGTACCGCCAAAAAAAAAAAAAAAAAAAAAAACCCCCCCAAAAAAAGAAAATGTTTAAGACTTAAGGGGATAGCTAGTGTCACTGTAGCTTTGCTGGAGCAACTCCGAGAGGCTGATGTTAAGATGCCACCAAACTGCCCCAGGTCATCTCCCCAGGTCCCTGTGGGAAGAGTGTGCAGACTGGCAGGAAGTGGCATTCTGTCTTCGCTGTCAACTCCAAACCAACATGGCGTCCGTGCAGGGAGCTTAGCAAGAGCTGCTCACAGTCGCTCCTCTCCAGTCTGTGGGAGCCGTCCAGCACCTGGCTGTCCAGGGGTGGGGCTGGGATTTCCAGGAAGGAAAGGCTGGTTCCAGCGGGGGCACTCAGGCTGCAAGCACTGGGAGCTTGAGCTGGGATGCCTGCTCCAAAGGTGGGCGATGGTGTCATGACAGCCATTGGAAGGAGCAGTTCACTTCATGGATTCATCCCCCAAGGCCTCTGCTGGGTACAGAGAGCACAAGCTCAGTGAGATGCAGCCCTGGCCCCAGCAAGAGAGCCAGGGACACACACAGAGGACTGCATCTGGCTGGGGTCAGCTCCTGGAGGAGGCCATGTCTGAGAAGCATGTTGGGGAAAGCGGAAGCGTTCCTCCAGCTCCAGGACTTATTTCCTTCCAATTGCCCCCTTCCGGGTTGAGCCCACCTTGGGCTCTTTGGTTAGGTAGTTCTTCCACCCAAACTGGGCTATGGTTCTGGGCTGTCCTCTCCCTCTACATTTACTTCCTTTCTGACTTTCATCCTTTAAAAACCGTATCAGTGCTGCTGCTCCAGGTGCAGCCCTGAAGGGGAGACCTCTCCCAGGAGCCTCCCACCCACCCATCCTGTACCTCTGTGATGGCTCCACATGGCGACCTTCAGGCACAGCAAACTTCCCCCAGACTAAGCAGGGCCTCTGCTCTTTCTTCTCAGATGTGCTCCCTCTCGCTCTCTTATCGGTCCCCTCCATTAATGGCTACAATACTTGCAGTTGCTCCAGAAAGTTATCTCCTTCTCTTATCCCTTCCAGTAGGAAATCATCTTGTTTCTTCACTAAACAAATCTCATTTTATTTCCCCTTCTACTCCCACCACCAATATCTCTTATCTTCAGTTTTCTGACTCTTCTCTTTCACTCGCTTTCTAATGCATTTCTGAATAGCATTCAGTATAACTGTACAACTTAGAGTGAATTACCTTGATCAAATCCTCAGTGGTCCTCCTAGTAAAATCCAGTTTCCATGACTGCTAGCACATCCCTGCACTGCCAGGTCTTTGTCTCTCCAGACTCATTTCCTGGTTAACAGATGGTCAGGGGCTGAGGCTGAGCCCACCACCAGGTCCTGATCTTCCTTTTTCTGCAGTCTCTTGCTTAGTTTCCACTGTTCTCTGGCCTTCCTGTGACTATTGGTATACTGAGTTGCTGCTTCCCCGCTCTCCCTGGGTAAGGTGCTATAGCCACAGTTTCTGTCATGCCATGGTGGGCAGAAGTAGTACCCTGCCTCCTCACATTGGGTGTGACCCTGTGATATACTTTGTATAACTGGAGATCAGTAAGTCCAACACAAACAGGAGTTGGAACTGTGTTTGCAGAGTGGCTATGGCCTCTTGTGCTCCTGCCTTTCTTCAGAAGGAGAGTGTCTCAGGAAGACACTGGTTCAAAGATGAGACACTTGGACCAGACTCACCCAAAGCTTGGAGCCAATCCCAGATTAGTCAAATGCTTGCCGCCCTATAGATGTAGAATGAGAAATTTATGCTAATGGATGTATGCTATTTCAGCTTTGGGAACTTTTGTTACACAGCATTATCGTAGCAACAGCTAATCAGTTTGACTGTCCAAACCCAGGTCACTTTATTTCTCTGTCCTGCAAGTGCCTCCTACCTGCTCTTGCTGCCATGGGTCTTATCTGGCTCTCACTCTTTCCCCATGCAATGTCAGAATCTTTCTTCCCCCGGGTGTCCTTCATTCTTCAGTGCCCTTCACCATGTGGCCTCTTTCTCTCTCTGGTTTCATTCCTCCCACCCATCCTTCTACTCTGTCACTCCCCACCCCTGCCCCAGCTACAGGAGCAGCCCTGGGTCCCGTGGTTACCAAGCCCTGCCATCTTGGTCTCCTACCAGCTGTTCCTCTTCTTGGCAAAAGTCCCCTCACTCCTCTGCCCAGTCATCTCAGGTTCTCAGGATAAATAGCACTTTCTCTGCAGGGTCCAAGTTGCCAGTCTCTGCCACACACTGCCACATAGCATGCCTGTGCACAAATGTGCTTTGCCCTCTGGAGTTGCTTGTCACTGGGCCCTTCCTTAGCTGCCATCCCAGCAGCACAGGATGGTCTGCCTCACTTGACAGAACATCTTAGTAAACAGTAGTTGTCCAGTGAATGCTTGATCTAAAAAAGGAGCTGTGCAGAAGGTGTGGGGTGAGACTATTCCTGGTTGCCGCTATGGATTCTGAAGTCCGCTGGACTTTTGCTTGGAAGGAGAAAAAGACAGATGCTCTTCCTCCCTCCATTGCTTCCTGGGCTTATTTTACATTTTAAACCCCAACTCAGCCACGCAAGCTCTGTGCCAGATTTCTGAAGCCTGCCTGGTGACACTCATTCTGTTACATCTCATGGACAGGCATTCATCATGCTGGGAGAACAAGTGCTCATTTTCCTCAACTTTGACTTTTAGAAATATATCTTATTTCAGGCATTTAGGTAACTAGCTGTCTTCTGAGCAAGCCACAGAGGACTAAGAAATGTCAAGATCTGTAAAAGGGGCTTCATCCCTCACCGCCAAATGCTTGAACCTAATGTCAGGCACAAGACAGCTGCCTGGATGGTAAGTATCCCATAATTATGACTTGGAAATCCTATCTGGACAAGATGGAAAAATTGCTTCAGAGCTGCCAGCAGGTCCCTGGAGAGGGGGAGAGAAGTCATTAAGCCCGCAAAGGGCACATGGTTCTGATGTCAGAGCTGTGGAGATGTGCCAGGGGTCAGCACCATGCTGCATGTGAGAAGGACCCTGAGTGTCATTCAGAAACAGAGCCCCTCCCCCGGGAGCAGCGGGGTGGGGACCAGGACTCACTGAATGGTTGCAACAAATGAGCCCCAAATTTGCTGTTCTGTAACCGGGCTCATTTTACCAAATTATTTCTGCATCTCAGGGTGCAGCTACACAGTGATTTTCCCCAGTGCAGAGCTTGGGGAAGCGGCCACGTAGTGGCACCTGATGAAAGCCTGGGAGAGACCAAGGACAGAGCACAGGGTACTCCTCATGAAAGGACCCAGACCTGTCCCTCTGACCTTCAACCAGGATTCCACTGTAAAAAGGCCACTCACAAGGGCCCAGAGTAGGGGGACTGTAGCCCCTGCAGCAGCCGTTGCATTTTCAGAATGGGAATCTGGGGGGTAATGAGGTCTCTCCTCTTCTGGTTCCTTCTCTATGGGAAGTTGATGAGGGCATCTTAGCTTTAATAAGTAGATTCTGTCCCATCTGGAGCAGCAAGTTACACTTAGGGATGGGTCCCATCTCCTTCCATCCCTGGGGCTGCCTCACGCTCCTCTGCCCACCACTAGGCCTGGCAATGGCCCCTTCCTTCTCCCTGGGGCTTCAGTGCTTTGTAGGGAAGGAGACTGCTCTGTGTCCTCTGCCTGTGGCTGTGATTGAACCTCCACGGGCCTTGGCTCCCTGGCCTGTAGAAAGGGTGAAAAGAGTGCAGCATCAGCCGGTGACCTGGGCACTGCCCAGCTTGGGTGGCTGGGTGCCCTCTACACCCTATCCCCACATGCCCCCCACCTGGCATCCTCCTGCTCTTGGTCAGAGGCTGCCCCAGTGTCTCTGCACCTGCTGCCCCTCTTTCCGATGCTCCCACCCTCTGCACATGCCCAGCTGTCCTAGGCCTGGCCCTCTCTCGTCATTCACACCCCAGCAAGTTACTCTCTGCTTCATGACTTCAGAGTGACACCAACTCTTGCATTCTACCACGTCACCCCAGCTTGTCTTTGCAAGGCATTTGCTCTCCAAAGTGGCTCTGCTCACCCAGGGCTCCCTGTGCCCTCACAGGGAGGCTTTGGTCCACATGCCTGTTCTTCTGCCTCCATGCTTCTGGTACAATGCAGCTGCACATATGCACAGGCTGCAGACATAATCCCTCTGTTACTGTGCTACTGGGTTAGTAAGATGAGATGTGTATGCAGATTCCCTGAGGGCCTGGAGAGTGGCAGATGCTCTGTGAATCTTCACTGTAGGCATTACTGTTAGGTTTGGCTCCTGCTGTTTTCTCGGGTCCACTCATTCCTTCTTTCTGTTCTGCTCATGTGTCTGCCTCCCAGAAGCGGTGGCAATAAAGGGCAAATTACCTTAGACCAATTGATCCCCTTCCTATGCATCCACCAGTCCATCAATTCATCTAACCATCCATCCATCCTTCCTTCCATCTTTCCAGCCTTCCTTCCATCCATCCAGCCTTCCTTCCTTCTATCCATCTATCCATCCATCCATCCAACAAACATTTGTTGGGTACTGTGCTAGCCCCCGAGGAAACAGGAAATCAATATGACAGGCTGCCACTTTTCCAGGGAAAAAGCAACCACTTTGATGGGAACTGCTGGAAAACATAGGAGTGATGACTGACCCAGGCGTGGGCAGTCCCAGGTAATACCTTGGCTGACCCTGAGGGGATAGCCTTGAGAAGCATAGGACATTGGCCCCCAGCAGGGACCTCTGTCACCCACTGTGAGGTTGTCTGCTGCAGGGGGCCTTTTCCCAGGCAGAATATGGGCTCTGATCTGTGGGGCCAGATCCTGGGCTGCTGCTCTCACTCCTTGAAGAGTCTGCATCTGGTCAGCAAAGTTTCCAGAAAACTAAGTTGAGCTTTCTGTAGCAGCTTAGCTGCTTTTGATGAAAATATTTCATTTTGAAATACATTCTACATTTGATGCTCACTCTAGAGAACAGGAGACAGAACAACTTTTATTGATGGCTCTGGCTCGCCACCGTGAACACTGATGGTTGAATGGGCCATAACAGTGCAGTGCATGGGAGCTGTTGGTGTGCAGGGGGCTGCCTGCTGCTACCGCTGGGCAATGACATTTGTTCTCTGTTTAAACATAGAAACTGTCCTGCTTTGTGTGAGATGAGACAGCCATTGGTGCTGTGTGGATGCAAAAGTGAAGTGCTAGAGGCTCTGCCTCAGACCCAGTGGCAGAGGGGATGCACGGATGGCCAATCCCTACAGCCAGGTGCGGAACAAGGTTGGTGACCCAGGGAAGGCTCTGCATGGCATGGAGCTGGATCTGGACAGTGCTTAGAAGGACCTGGGGTTCAGGCATGTGTTCAAGATTCCAGGTGTCCTGCTCTGCTGATGGGGTTCTCCCCTCATCCAGTACTCCTCAGCAGCATGTAAGGCCGTTGATGGAACTAAGTAAAAATAGCCTATTAGCAGTCCTCAGGGGCTGGGACTGACTTTATGACTCTCACCTGACTCAGCTTACTCACCACTCTGTCGCTGTTTCCTACTCATTTCTATTCCAGTCTTGACTCTGTACAAACTTCCACATAGCAAAAGTGAGCACTACTTATGAAATACAGGCCTTGACAAGTGGACAAAACTGGAGTCCATACTCATAAGTGAAATAAATCAGCGATACATGTGCAGGCAACGTATTATATCACTGGTGTAAGAACCCAAGGGTGGGAATATAAACTAAGAGTCATGAAGGAAATCTGTTCAAAAACAAAGAACAGATGGGACGAAGGAAAGGAGAAAAGAAAAAGACAAAAATGTATGTATGTAT
>PVLD010009601.1:0-76063 GCA_004027595.1 Dinomys branickii
GGCACACTCAGAGGGCTGAGGCAAGATGTTAAATTCCAGGATAACCTGGGAAATTTAGCAAGATTCTGTCTCAAAATAAAAATATACAAATAAAAAAGACTGGAACATAGTGCCATTTTGGAGCACTTGCCTAGCATGTATGAGACCCTTTGTTCTATCCCCAGTACAGCAAAATATTTAGGAATACCCCCTACCAAAATAGATGAATGACTGTAAATATAATAATTTCAACAAGTTTGAAGAATTATGCAGCATAAAAACGATTATCACACCACAATAATTTAATAAAGAATATTTGGTTAAATGAAAAAAGCAAAGTGTAAAACTGAATATGAAGTAGGACAAAATACAGAAAAGATTTATAAAAACGTAGTATTTATGCAGAAAAGTAGATATAGTTCTTTATCATCTCATTTTGAAATTTTCAAAGGAATTTTTGAATTAAAATTTTTTTTTCTTTTTTGTAGTACAAAGCATTGAAGTGCCTTGCGCACGGTAGGCAAATGTTCTGTTACTGAACTACACTACACCACCAGCCTTTTTCTTTTTCTTTTCTCTTTTTACATTTTGGGACAGAATAATTTGCTCAGCCTAGTTTTCAGCACTTGATTCTTCTATCTCAATCAGAGGAGTATTTGGCATTACAGCTGTTTGCTACAGTGTCTGGATAATCTCTGTCTCTCCTCCCTCTCTAGTAATAGTGGAGAAGATGGGTGTTAAAGACTCCCGGTTTGGGTCTTCTTGGGATGCACGGTCCGTCTACTCTCAGCCAGACACTCCCTCTGCTGGACAAATATGGGAAGGCACCAAAGTCTTCAACGTCTTACTTCCAGAGGATTTCTCTTTGGGTCTCCATTCTCTGTTCTCTCCAAGCCCTACACGCTGATAGTACCTGTGTGTCTTATGTGTAGTCTAGGACTATAGTTTATGGTGTCTAACAAGGAAATCTCATTTTACCTGCAAACTTCACTTTGAGTTTTATTTTCTTTCTCTCTTTCTACTTTTTTAGATTCACATTCTCTGCATGCATCCTGTAGTGAGACTTAGAGCCCTGCACACAGTTGGAAGGGCTCTGATTGGTTGGTAGAGGTACAGGCTGAGGCGCCTGTGGGCTGGAGAAGGGCTGCCTACATATAGAGAAACTGACCAGAAACTCAGACAGGGGACAGGAATTTAATGAATCGGTAAATGCTGAACCTGCATGAAGGAGTAAATTGATCCTATACCATGATAAGTTTCCACAGGCAGTTGCAGACTTTCCCTAAGGTCGGTTCTCTCTTTAGAGTAGACAGTTTCACAGCCATTCTGAAGGAAATGTTGAGTCTACAGCCCAGAGAACGCAGCTGCCCTTGCAGTTCTCCCAGGAAAACCCTGTGCTCAGCAGGATGGGCCGCCAGGCAACCTCTCAAAGGGACAAATGAAGGACAAGTAGGACTTAAAACTTAAACATTTCTGGGGGAAAAAATGTGGTTTCTTCTTGAGGCGTAAGTTGGCTGGTGTCTTACTTTCCTCATTGCTGGCACAAAATACCCTACACCTACAATTTAGAGGAGGAGAGGTTTATTTTGATTCACAGTTTTAGACCATATTTAGCCCGCTCCAAGGAAACCTGCTTTTGTCCTGGCAGCCAAGAAACAGAGAGGGAAGGGAAAGGCTTGGAGTGAGAGGCACCTTAGGCCACGCCTCCAGCGACCTACCTTACTAGGTCCCACCCCCTAACAGCACATTGGTTATAGCATGATCCAACCCTTTTCCAAAAGCCGCAACTATGGGCACCATGGGACTTTAAGCAGACATCTAGATATAAACCTTAACATCTGGGTCCTCTCGTGGTCGTACTGGGGGTGGATCCTGGGTCGTTGGGAATCTAACGCTACAGGACTCTATCAGGAGGCAATGGGTTTCCAGCTTAAGGATGCTTGACCACAGTTGCTTTCAAATCTGGGTATGAAGACAATGAGTTTTGGGTGCTGCCAAGGCCTAGGTTTCAATTACATGTACCTTCAGTGGAGAGTCATTTGATATCTCTCCACAGGATTTCTCCTACATTTGCAGCTCAAAGTGGCAGTCATGGGCCCTTTACTCTTGGTTGTCTACATGGTCACTTGCAAGAAATAATAAAAGTTCAGCCTGGGTGTGGGAAAAAGGACTATAAAACAAGGAATAAAGTTTTAGTGACAGCTGAAGATAAAATCAGGTCTGATAAAGGAATACATGCATAGAACAAGGACAGGACTTTTAAAAGAGCAGATCCTTAGTCAGTCTCATGTCGACTTCTTTCCTTCAGTATTCCAAAGAGTTTGTTCCCAGATCTCAGTTTCTTGCTTCATGTTTTTACCAGTCCACAGACACAGTGGTACCTCGACTGTGGGCAAGCTTTCCTGCACCTGCACCCCGAGGGTTAAACACAGGAGAAGATAAGCATTACATTTGGGACTTTTGATCAATATAAACTTATGTGCACAGACTTCACTTGGATTTTCTACTTTGCCCACCAGTCTTACTGAGTTTCTCAGATTTATTCTATTTCTACTTCATTCATTCAGCTATATTCCTAAGCACCCACTTTGTGTTTGGCTTTCGCATAGGTATTGAGGACCCCATGGTAACTAAGTAGGTTCTGCCCTCATGGGACCAACATGCTACCTGACAACTGCCTCATACATTCTCTTCCCTAAGCTCTGAGCTCTTCCCAACCCCTTATGTCACTTTCAGCAGCCACCTTATTCCTTTATGTCCCTTTACGAAAGCAAGAGAAGCCATCACAACAGAATGCTAATAGCACTAGAATGACCTAACTGTTCACCATCCTTTACTCTATAACTACTTCAAACCAAAAAGTGTCATCTTAGGATGCCAAAAAGAACAAATTAAATCAATAAAGTACAGAAGAGCATACAGTGAATGGAATACTGTATGTGCAACGGTAGACAGACCTCAAGGGAGCAGCAAGAGATATGGGGCAGCTCGAGATCAGAGGTGATGATTCCACCCCAACCTACTCACGAAAGTTTAGTTTCTTTTATCCTCATTGGTGGGAGTTTGCTACCAACTATCTTCCAATAGGTGGCTTTGGAGGACAGTGCTGAAAAGAGAGACTTCTCACTCACTTTCTGTTTCCTTTTTGTGTTTGCGCCATGGCAAGGCTTCATCATGGCAGCAACAGTTAACAGGAACAGCTTCAGCCAACTGTATTTCACACACATACCAATCCCAGAGGCCCAGCATCCGCAGCCCAAAGTCAGCTCTCAGAAAGACGAATCAGTGCTCACTCCACATAGAGTCAAATAAAACCAAGAACCCCCTGATTTGTAGTGTCTGCCCATTTCTCTTCACCATTACTCCCAGCATCATAGAATTTAGGCTGCCAGTGTGACTAACATGGAACTGGGAAGGACCGTACCGCAGCTCACCATGCAGACGTGGGGTGTGAGCAACAGTGATAATAGTGAAACCTTGGAAACGTTGGATATTTATTAACTTTTAAAATATGTATGTTATTTAGAAGTTTACATAACTTAATTTTAAATACTTGCTGAGCTTAGAAATTCAATTTGTTCACAAAATACCTGAAAACTTATCAGTTGGCTTTTAAGCCACTGTGAACCAGCTCCTGCAAATCACTATTGTGTTCCAGGAACCATATTCTCCATTATCACTGAGCACAGACAATACACTTCTATCCTATGGTGTGGGGATACTGTTACCACACCTCAGGTTGCAGCCAAGGAAACTAAATGCCTGAGTCATTGAGCAGTGAAATGTTAATGTTCAGGAAGTGATGGATCTTTCAACCTCCAAAACCTGGGCAATTTCTGTACCCCTGTACCCTGACAGTTGGATAGTAGGTTCTCCTTCTAGGCTCTGAATTCTCTCACTAAGTAGCCATCCTTTTGGTGTTTGGTTTCCCAACGTGGCCTCCCTCTTAGAGGAGGATGACCAGGTCAGCCACAGTGAAGAGAAATCCTGTGGTTTGAAAGAGTACCCCAACGTTCACCTGTTAGAGACTTTTCAGTGTTGAGAGGAGGGTCTTTAAGGGGTGGCTGGAAGATGAAGTCTTTACCGTCACAAATGGATTAATGTTATCACAATAGCAGATTTGTTATCAAGAGAATAAATTTGGGATGAAAGTGAGTTTAGCCCCCTCCATTCTCTTGCCCTTCTCTGCTCTCTCTGCCATGGGATGACACAATGAGGTCCATACCAGATGCCAGTGTTGTGGGCATCTCAGTCTCCAGTTCTGAGAGATAAATTTCTGTTGTTTATAAATTACCTAGTCTCCGGTATTCTGCTGTACTCCACACACAGACAGTGTGAAGCCAATTATCTTCCCAGGGCATAACACTAGACAATGAGGATAAAACATTTGCTCACTTTGGTAGACCTTGAATAAAGTAAATAATGCTGTATAAGGTTCAGCTTGCTGAGGACCAAACATAGACGCATGGATAGTGGTCCCCTTTGGTCCTCTTTGAACACCATGTGGCGCTCTGCCCCTCAGCTGTTTGGTGCCCCTTTCTATGTACAGTACCACGGTCTGTGCTGAGACCCTTCCCCTGGCTCCTCCTCCCATCCCCCACTCTAAGGCTTCTCTGTTCATGATACTAAACAACCTTGATACTGGTTTTGCCACTTAGAAATATAGAATATAGCCTTGGATCTCTACAAGTTTGGGCTTGTATTTCATGTTCAATGTTTGAGCTCACAACTATGCAACGTGAAGGCCATGTAAGTAACTATTCATGGCCCAAATTTGCTTGTAAGAGTATTCTCATTGCACATGGCCCTGTGCTATCTTATTTTCTTGAAAGAAACACTGTAGAGGCACCTGGGGGTGAGAAATATAAAGAACCAGAGGAACAATAAATAGTACTGTATACAGTGAATAGCTTGATGCATATTTCAGTTCATTTTTTGTTTGTCCTTGGCAGTGTTAGGAATTAAATACAGGGCCTTACAATGAGCTGCATTTCTAGTCTTTTTTCAAAAATTTTGAGACAGTTTCTTGATACGTTGCCCAGGCTGGCCTCAAGTTTTTGCTACCATTTAACTTGTCTCAGTGTCCCTAATACCTGGGATTACAGATGTTCCACCACAGCCAGTTCAGTATTGCTTCCTGTTAGTAACTTTTAAATGATTCCTAACTGTAGGAATTCTGGCTTACAAGCTAAATAGGTTATGTCATCTTATTAGCTATTGCTAAATACCTCTACATGGGGATGCTGCCAGCAATGTAGTAGAGTCTATCTGTTCTGCAGAGCATGTCTCAAAGAAAGTCTACAACTTCAGCATTTTTGTCCAAGTTGAGATTTTTTTCTCAAGTTGAAGCTCAAGAAATCATGTTCTGGTGTAGTTTTAATCTGTATTACCTCTATTATGAGCGAGACTGAGGTCATGTTTAATTTCACTTTTTGTGTAGTCCTTTCTTTTGCCCATTTTTCTAAGTTTTTTGTCTTTTTTCAGTAGTGCATAGAAATTCTGTATCTAAATATTTGTGATATTAGCTTCTATCTATGATATTAGTTTCAATTTTTTTTCATTTTGTCAATTGTCTTGTGATTTTTTTGCCACTAAAAACTAGACAAACGTTACTAATACTTTCTGTTGATATGCCTGAATTTTCAATTAGAAATTAAACAGAAAATCTAAATAACAAAAGGAAAATATGTACAGCCAAAGTACTCCATATTTTAAAGGTATCAATAGCTCCCAAATGATTCATAAATTCAACGCAGTCATAATTATATTCTCAACAAGATTTATTATAGGAATTAAAAAAGAGGGTCCATATTCAATATGGAAATATAAAGGACCAAGAACAGCATGGGAATTCTTGAAGAAATACAAGGTTCTAGGGGAAATTAAAACTGGTAAAGTGACAATAAACATTCTGGCATTGCTGCAAAAACAGACAAACCAACCAGTGGAATGGACACACACCAATGCAATCAGTTTAATGGACAGGCCCGCACAAATGTTGGCCTCTGGTTCCTAAATAAAGTAGCATGATAAGCTGTTACAGGCGGCTGAGTTAGATAGAAATATATATATTTTTATATCTTTGTTGTCTTTGGCCTTATAGTATCCAGTCAACAGTGTTTATCACTGTTATTTAACTTTTAAGTTCTTCAGTCCCTTCAGTGTTACTATGTTATTTTTTAATACGTTTGATTCAGTAACTAGCCTTGTATTTAATTTTTAATGCACCGTTCTTATAGGTTTAAGTAGTGCCTTTAAAAATTTATTTTGTCCGTATATACAACATTGCTATAGTGGTAATCTTATAGGCAGCTGAATTAGATAAAAATACTATAGGCAGTCTCCAAGGAACCAGCACATAGACAAGATAAGATACCTGTGGGCCAGACCTCAAGACAAAGGTCTAAACAAACGCACCCACACGCCTCCCTAGGTGTAGACATCAGGGATTGATATTCTAAATAAGTAACCGCCACCTTCAAAAAGCCAGAGAGAGTGATTAGCCCAACCCCTTTACAGGAAAAGCCCCCGTTCTGTGTTCCTGCCCCCTTACTGCATGACTCGCTTCCCCATTTGATCCCAGTTTACTCAATTTTACCTGAACAGTTATACTTGTAATCTTATTGGCTGGCCATAGTTTTGTCCCACCTCATGCCCACCTTGTGATTTCCCATTTTCTCCCTATCTTGGACCCACCTCACCTCCTGGTTTTGCTCTGTAAAATCCCTGGGAAGGACAAGGTCCTTCACAACCCACTTGGGCCCCCTTCTGTCCCTCTCTTGGACAGAAACTTTCTTTCTCTCAATAAATATATTCTGCTCTTAACCTCCATCATTCCTAAAATTCATTATTCTACTTTAGAGAACACAAACTCATCCCAGATATCATTCAGGTTGGGAGTTTTTATTTTCCTGTATCAGAGTGGGAGTTTTTATTTTCTGGAAGAGTTAGTGCCCATAAGTTTCATAAATAAACTTTTTCCCTTATCTCAAAAAATATGTATTTCAGTGATTGATTTAGTCTTTTAAAGTTACAGTTAAAATATTTTCCACATTTTAGATTGTACAGCTAATAAAAGTGTCCTGTTTTAATTACAGTATTCTTCTTGACATCACATACAGGATTTGCTACTGATTTTTTTTTTTTTTTCTTTTTTTGGCAGTACTGGGGATCAAACTCAGGGCCCTGCACTTGCTAGGCAGGCGCTTATTCCACTGAGCTATATCCCCAGCCCTTTGCTACTGATTTAAAAGTCTTTGATGCTCTTGTGATTCCTAATGATGTTGCTTGTTTTACAGTCCAAAATTAAACTGGTATAAAAAAGCTTTAGTATTTTACAAATAGATATAAATTTTAAAATATAATCTAAAAGCAATATGGTTTAAACAGTTGCTTAATTTTGACATCCCATGTAAATAATGGCAGACCTAGTGTTGACCTCCAAAGAGTACAAGATATGATAACCTTTTCATATTTGGGTACCTATTCCAACAGACAATTTACTCAAACTGTGTAGATCAACCTAAATGATTTTCAGACTGGTAATATTAATTGGCTCTACCCAGTTTTTGGACTAATTTCTCTGATGTTATTGTCATTATTCTTCAGACAAGTTATTTCAAATTGCTTCTCTTTTCACAGATGGGTCATCTTAGGTTAAGGGAGGTTATATGATGGCTTCCTCTTCCAGATATTGGATACAGGTTCCTCACTTTATCATCAAAATTCAAATCACAAAAATAAAAGGGGGAGTCAATCCCTCCTACTTCACTTAGAAAGACAATTCCATCAGGTAAAAGAAAAAGGTTAGGAAGAGTCCTTTGCAGAGATCTCCATCCTGGACAATGGAAGGGACCCAGTCCACTACCTGGGGTAGAGGGTATGCTTGTGTTTTTCAGCATTCAGAGAATGCTGAGTGACCTATTTGAGTACCAGAGCATGCTGTCCAGCTATATTATGAACTCAGATCTGAAGAAGTTGGTTCTACTTTCAGGAAGTTGGTTCTACCTTTCAGGAAGCTGGTCCTATGACAATGTCAACTCAGAGAAAAGATAGAAAAGGTGAGGCTAAACCTGACCTGAGGCCAACCAAAGAAATTGACCCAGAAGGCCCAGGAAATAGTAATCAAAATGGGAATTAAAGATTTAAATAAATAACAGAGTATATAGAGATAACTAAGCTGAAAATTTTCAATATTCTTAAGACACCATAATACACAAAGAATATATATATATATACATATATATATATATACACATATATATATATATTCATTATAGTTTAAGGATTGTATTTTATCCAAATTTTCTAATAAGAGATCTCCACTAATTGACAACAAAATTTGACTAGTCTATTTAAATTATAAATTTCTAAAATTATAAGAGTTACTATAATTCAATTTGGTCAAAAATATATTGGAGTGCAGTCTGATTTTATAAAGATATTTGTTCTGTGTCCTTGTTTACACGTTTGTCATTCTGTGAACAGCTGTTCCCCTTTATTTTGAGCTCAACAATTTTTCTTTTATCATTTGTTCATAATATAATTGGGTTGTAGACTTAAAGCATGCTTTCACCTGAGTTACCAGCTGGTTTAAATGATATCAAAATTAAGATATTTAACTACAGTCCTTAGGATGAGGAGAAATTACTGGGTAGGACTCCAATTGGTAAATAGAGGAGTGGCCAACCTTTATTCATTAATAAGGAGCCCCCAGTGATCTCCATAGTCTCTTGGGAGACACCCCCGTAACTGACTCATTTGGTCAAAAGAAAGTTTTTCAGTAAAAATTACAGTAAGGTTTTCTCATAAAAGACGCTCTACTTGGTACAAAACTAAATTTCAACAAAGGTTTTACATGTGTATGACAATTCATTAGTGTTAATCTCAGTGTGTATTAAATGCATCCATGATTCTGGATCTACAGATCTTCCAAAATGTAAAACAAAGATTGTACATTGTGATAAGACTTTCCTTTAGATTCAGGCCTCTGCCTTTAACAAAAAATGTGTCATGCATATCTCATTGAAGGACAACAACTTAGATCAAAAGCTTGTTACCTATAGTAAGAGATGACTGGGTAAAAGGGTAATGTTATGTCAAAATGAAAATTTAAGTATGTTACAAAATGTCATCATGATTGTCATGTAGCAATGTTATGTATGGTTTTGATTTCTAAATTTCTGGGTAAAAATATGTAACTGTTAACATTCTATGAGTATTTAAACATTAGGCTATCCATGGTTGTTTAAAAAAAATAATGACTCCATTTGTATGTTCCAAAGTGTTTGCTAGTCAGATCAGATTGTAATATTAAGCTTACTGTCTCTCTTACAATGTTAAACCTTTTATCTTCTCTGCTGGATCGTTAACAAGTGAGGTTTGGAGACCAAAAGTTAGAGAGATAAATTGGGCCGGAGGACAGCCAATACTGTGGCTACACCCTCTGAGGTTGGTATAGACTCAGGACAGAAGAGAACCTCTGCTGTGACATCCTATAACTTGGCTGAGTCCCTGATTTTCTGATAAAGGAGATTGTGGGACCACAGAGGAAAGTGGTGCTATGATGTGTAGTGTGCCTAAGGAGAGTCACCTGGAGAGAAAAAAAATCTCTCAAGCGTTCACAGAAAGCAACTTGGTCAAGCATGGCCATGACTCATGCAGATGGCTGACACTGACAGAAGGTCTAGAGATGCTGTATTTGGTTCCAAGATGATTCCTGAGGAGACTTAACTGACCTTGATAGATAGCAAAAGGTTACATTTTTATTTATACAGGTCTCACTTTAACTTGGTCTTAAACATCCGGCAGAAAAGTGTAACCACAAGATATAAAGAAACAATGCCACAGTAATAGGTTAGCTGTAAAAGGTTCAAGTCACCAACTAGCTCTGACAATTGCCAGCTAGAATGATAACTGATCACTGTTATGGACTTTGGACTATATTCTTCAAGCACATCTTTTTCAGTTTCAACTGAACCCCCATCACTTCTACAGTTAAACAGAAAAGGGAGATATGTTGAGAGCCACTGGAGCTGGTTATTGGTCAGGCAATCAAGGTAACCAAGTATTGAAAAAGACAACTTGCCAATTACAGTCGTTAGTCGCTAGGCAACATTGCCTGCCCATGATACTAACTTTGCAAGTGTATAAAATAAATGCCCCTACTGTTCAAGTCAGTCCTCCTGCTCATCAGGCAAGAGGTAACTCCACCTGACCCCAGCTCTTGTCTCTTGTCTGTATTTTTTATACCCACTGCCGTTTCTCTCCAAGGTACGACGAGAGACCAACTGAGGTTGACTACACCACCCTACTCCACTGTGACCTTATAGTGACATCTGCAACAACCCTATTTCCAAACAAGGCCACATCCCGAGGTCCTGGGAGTTAGAAATTAAACACGTCTTCTTGAGAAGAGGGGAGAACAGGTGCCAGGTCAGTACATAACACTGCCCTGCCTGCTTCTTTCTTTGCTGACTTTAATCTGTGTCCTTTCAGGGCAATAAACTAACTGTAAGTAATTAATAATTTCAGGCACATTATTGAACTGCACAGTAGTTGGGACACCCATCTCCACCAACTTAAAAATGGGGTTAGAAGTATGGGTAATTTCAGAACTATGATTGCTCCCCTAATTTCACAAGAATATAAAAAAGGGACCTGGGCATAGAAAATAACTCAACACATGAAAAAGCTTTAGCATAAATGGGCACTATGATTAACTTACAGTATATTATCAAAAACTGTCTTTAGAAAAATGAAATATTACAGATATCTGCAGCACATACCGTACTGAGCAAAGGGCTTGCGCCAGCATTAAAAAGAAGAAAAGGCAATTATTTTAAGAACAGCAAACAAAACAACCTGCTTCCAACTCTGCCTGAGATTTCTGGCCCCCAGAACTGTGAGAATTAATTCCTTTCGTTTAAACTACCCAGCCTGGGGTGTTTTAGTCCACACAGACTAACACACAACCCAATTGTTTAATAAGGTGTGGGAGCAAAATATATAAAATAAAAACAGTGATCTACCTCTGTACACCTGCCAAACAGGCCCATTAAAAAGACTAAGAGCTGTCTTGGATGGTGCAGGCCTGCAGCCCCAGCAAGCAGGGAGCCTGAGGCAGGAGGAGCATGAGGTCAAGGCCAGCCCGGTAACACAGCAGGAACCTGTGTCACAAAAGCAAAAGACATAAAACAAAGTGAAACAAAATTCTACCTCAAAACAAAAATTAAAAATAAAAACAAATACAAAATAAAATATAAAAATAAAAACACAACTTATTGGAAAGGATGTGGAACTACAGGGACTTTACATAGATATTTCACTGAATAATCTATGAGGTTTATCCATACTGTATCTTCTGTGGTTTTTTTTTCATTCATACCACTTTCAGAGTTTATTATTTGATCAGATGATTCTATTCAGAGATCTACAAACAACACATATGTGTGTACATATACCCAAGACATATGTACAAGAATGTTCACATTATTTTAATAACTAGAAAGAACTCAGACATGTATCAGTAGAGGACTCAATACCTAGACTGTGCTACAATTAGGATAGTGGTTATATTTAGGGAAAATTAAAAAATTAGTGACAGAAAACAAGCATGAGGACACTCTGGGCAGGTTGGCAGACATTCTATTGTTTGACTAGTCAATGGCTGTGTGGATTGGCTGATATTCACATTAGTTCTAGGATTTTTATTTATATATTATGGTTTCCAATTTTTTTTTAAACCGACAATCAAATTCACCATGTGCTTGTCAGGCAGGTATTTGTGCCATTGAGCTATATCCCCGGCCTGGCTTTCAATTTAAAAAAAGTTCAATGAATGTTGGAGTCTTCTATGGTTAGTCTTTTTTCAAGAGAAAGGTTTGAAGCATCTAGAAAAGTCATTAAAATGTGAATCCAGAATTATAATTACAAAAGCTGAAAGAAATGTAGGGAACCACTCAGACTGCTTCAAAGCACAGAGAATCTAAGGACACCTGAGTAGTGACCCCAAACAGTGGGAAACAGTTGACTTCGCACAGATAAACATGCACGTGCTGTTTACTGCACTGTGTAAGAATGTAAATACGAGATAACAACCTATTCAATTATATAATATAGATGCAGGCTGCTCTCGCGCTCTGCTCCTGGGGACTTCATCCTGCAGAAATCTCCTTTATCATTTCCCACCCCGCCACCGCCAGTGGGTATCCTGTGAAAGCACCCGTGTTTAAAGAGGGGTGGAGATTGCTCCAGAACTGAAAAACCAAGAGATGAAATATCCAGCTTCTTCCACGTCGAATGAAATTTTTGAAATACCCAATCAGGGAGAGCTGTTGTTTCTATACACAGAAACATGCTGTCTGGCCTTAGGCCTAAGACTCCAACGAAGTTCTCAGTCCTGAGCCTGAGCCGGGTCCCAGCCCGCCCGGGTAAAGGCACCACCCATCGGAATGGCCCCTATCCCCAGCTGCAGTGATCACGCTGCTTGAAGCTGGTCAGGGGCTGGGAGGCCACAGACCACTGCCGCAGCCCATTAGCATTTCCCAGGACAGATCCACCCATGGCTCTGCTATCCACCCCCGCCACAGCCGTTTAGGTCTACCCAGATTGAAACTACTTAAGCAGCACCGACCCAAGGCAGCGTAACCCAATCTTATATTTGTGCAGGCAGGAAGCACGTGGTACACGCTCCAGCCTGGGCCTAGTTTGCCCCAATAACCTTTAACTACTTTAAGGTGTGAGGGGGAGGGTCGGGCCGGGTCAAGTTCCCAAAGTGTTTCTAATATTAGTGCAAAGAGGATTTTTTTTATAAAACTGGAAAAGCTAAGTTCGGACGGTCGGTTATTAAAGGAAAACGTTAAGCCTCCAGACCCTAACAGTTTTGGGTTCAGCGTCTAACTGCCAACCAGTGTAACGCTCTTTCCCTGAACTGTGTAATGGTGGCTCTTAAAAGAGCCGTTGGGTTACCGGAAGGATCTTCCAACCAGACTGCTCTCACTTTTTCTTGGCCGCTGCCTTCTTGGGCTTGGCAGCCTTAGGCTTAATCACCTTGGCCTTAGCCGCTTTGGGTTTCACGGCCTTGGCCTTCGCGGGGCTCTTGGCTACCTTCTTGGGCTTGACGACTTTCGGCTTCTTCGGGCTCTTGGAAGATTTCTTTACTAGCGCAGGCTTCTTCGCCTTCTTGGGAGTCTTGACGGCCCTCTTCGAGGTGGCTGCCGGAGCCTTCTTTTGTTTCTTGGGAGCGCCCGCCTTAGCCTTTGCAGCAACTTTCGCGGTGTTGGGTTTGGACTCCCCAGAGGGGACCTTCTTGTTCAGCTTGAAGGACCCGGAGGCACCGGTACCCTTGGTCTGCACCAGGGTGCCCTTGTTCACCAGGCTCTTTAGCCCCAACTTGATGCGACTGTTGTTCTTCTCCACGTCATAGCCAGCGGCCGCCAGCGCCTTTTTGAGTGCAGCCAGCGACACCCCGTTGCGCTCTTTGGAAAAGGAAACGGCCTGCACAATGAGCTCGGACACAGAGGGGCCCGCAGGTTTCTTCTTAGCTGCAGAAGCCTTCGCGGGCTTTTTGGTTTTCTTGGCAGCCGTTGGCTTCTCAGGCGCCGCTGAGGCTGGCTGTGCGGCCGGCACCGTCTCGGACATAGCGACTGAAACTGAATACAGCAAAAGGAAGGAGACCCACTGACCAGAAGCGCGCGGCCACCGCGGCGACGCCTATTTATAGAGCAGGGCTGCGCGGTGATTGGTGCGCGCTGGCACCACCCCCAATCCTCAGCGCCACCCGCGCGGCCACAGAGCTTCCCGGGTTTTCTTTGAGCAATCAGGTCCCGCTGCCTTCTGCGTTCGCGGACGCACCTCGAAATCTGCCAATCACCTTGCAAAAGTAGAAATTCAGGCAAATCCCAGTCGGGCTGTGCCGCCCAGTAACTTTAGAGAGTGCTATTTCTTAGCCGCTCCGGGGAACAGAACTCTGTGAATGAGGCAGGCAATCATACAAGGAATTTAGGTTGAAGCTACCAGATGACTCGGCGTGGATATTCAAGTCTAGCTTTTTAGGAATAAAAAAGAGCACAACTTGAATAAGGGGGAGGCAGCGCGGTTGTAGGCCTTGTACAGCTTTAGGACCGGCTCTCAGGTATGAGATTGCTTTAGTGTCTGGCTCTGGCCTTCCATGCTTTGGGCAAAAGGAAAACTAACCAGAACACTCCCCAATTCAGTAACCGCCGGTGTTACTCGAACTGCTCATGTGGGGATAGTTATTCAAACCACTTCCAGTTGTAACAGTCTTTTCCAACATATTTCACGAATCTTCAATGCCCGTAGCCCTACTACACACCCAAGGAGAGCTCAGATCCATCTCAACACGTACAATCAGCCCTGTGAAACAATCTCATCCTCGCTCCACTCACAGGACTCACAACTGTGCCTACACAGGCGTTAAATAAACGCTAGGTGGAAGAGCCGGTTCTGTGAGCTTTGTCCCAAAAATTTAAATCTCTTTTGTGTGAAGACAAGAGGGCAACACCCCTGGGGTAAGATTTTAGGACACTCTTCTTTTAACTCGTGTTGAAAAGCATCAACCTACTGAAATGATTTCACATGACACACCAATGGCTGTAAACAGGAGAATAGCATACTATTAAGTTTTCATTCTCTTCCATAGGCTGGCTGAGGGTAACTGCCTAATCCATGGGAAAACAAGGCAGTTGACTTCTTCCCATGCGCCTTATTGTTTAAAGTCCACGCCGACCTAGGAACACAATAAATAATGTGATAGTCCTAGGATTTTGTGCATTTTTTTCACTTCATTGAGAAGCTGTATGTTCAAAGGGATTGCTTAGGGCCGGGAATATAGTAGCATAAAGGCCTGCCCGGCAAGGGCAAGATCCTGAGCTCGATTCCCGGTACCAAAAAAAAAAAAAAAAAAAAAAAAATCAAATGTATGGCCTGATTCCAAGGAATGCGGAGCAAGACAAATGAGAACAATATCATGCATCTTTGTTTGAAAACTAGATTATAAAACAACGTGGACAAGATTGTCAGGTTTTTAAGTAATACTTTTTGAAACGAAATGTTCGTACAGTAACAAAGCATCTACTGAAATGAAGCTTTCGGTACGGAAATACTGAGAATTATTTGTCTCTGACTCTGGGTCTGTTTCGGTATGATTGTATTTAAATAGTTGTGCCTCCCTCCTTTGTTTCCGTTGTTAAACCTTGACTTCCCGTACCCCCGCCAAAAGCAATAGAAAGGCTTTGGGCAAATGAAGGACGCTAGAACTGCTTTCTCAAAGGACACTTGGGAAAATGATTGTTAGCACTGAAAAAGTCCCAACATTTTAATGTTTTGCAGCTATCGAGTCTGCTCGTCCCGAAACTGAATTGTACACCTTGACTTCTGGTCTAACCCGGTTAGTCGGAATGGCGCGCTCCTCTGGCCCGCGGCAGGGCAGAAAGGCGGCAGGCACCGCCATTTAGAGCATGCGCTAGGCCATAGGTAGAAAAAAATGCTTTCAAAAGACTCCAAGACTACAGAAGAGCACGATAACGAGGCAGGCACCGCCATTTTGCACCTAGCAGAGTATGCTAAGTAGAAATGCTTTCAAAAGGCTCCGACTGCAGAAGAGGACATTTGACAAAAAGATATTTTACTAGAGAAAATGTTACTGTGAGCAAGGATTTAATTTTACTAGACATGATACGTTTTCTAGGGTTCCGTAACAGTCCTCGTTCAACATAAACATTACTAAAGGAATCCGAAGTTTGCGAAAGGTGTCACAAACCCTGTATCAGACGAAAGCAGGGAAATATAAATAGTATATTTCCGGAGTGGATAAGCAGTATTAACTTATCTCCATCTTCCCAAATCCAGAATTGGTTATAATTATCATGCAAATTAAAGTCTAATGTTACAAAAAGGCAAGCAAAATGTCCCTTAGGTTTATAAAGATGAAATTCAGAAAGGGTAAGTTAAAAACCTGAAAAGACTAGGGGATTGAAAATAGTAACCAATGAAACTACATGTTGGCAGGCCGTTTGAAAATAGACCAATGAGAGTCTGAGGCGTCATAAGAACACATTGTTATCGTCCAGTCACCACACAGGGCATACTATAAGTACGAGCAATGCTGCGGTAGAATACAGCTGCGATAGTTTTAAGCCCTACTTAAAGTGTGGAAATGGCTCGTACAAAGCAGACAGCTCGGAAGTCCACCGGCGGCAAGGCCCCGCGCAAGCAGCTGGCCACCAAGGCTGCCCGCAAAAGCGCGCCGGCCACCGGCGGCGTGAAGAAGCCGCACCGCTACAGGCCCGGCACCGTTGCGCTGCGCGAGATCCGGCGCTACCAGAAGTCCACCGAGCTGCTGATCCGCAAGCTGCCATTCCAGCGCCTGGTGCGCGAGATCGCGCAGGACTTCAAGACCGACTTGCGCTTCCAGAGCTCTGCCGTCATGGCGCTGCAGGAGGCCTGCGAAGCTTACTTGGTGGGTCTTTTTGAGGACACAAATCTGTGCGCAATCCATGCCAAACGTGTCACGATCATGCCCAAGGACATCCAGCTGGCGCGCCGCATCCGTGGGGAGAGGGCTTAACTAGCACTACAAAGTTAAAGGTCCTAATCAAAGGCTCTTTTCAGAGCCACTCACGTTTTCAACTAAAATGGCTGTAAGTTCACTAGGCTAACCCACATTTTCCAGTGCAGTAATTATTACGTTTGCATTATGTGAATCCTAGTTGCATTTTAGCATGGGAGAAAATGCACAAGCATTTAACTCACGGTTATACTTTGTCCAACAATGTACATTGAGGGTTTCGGTAAGGGCTGGGGAAAATGCATTCAGTGAGCTAAGCCGGGTATCGAGCGTCAGAAAATATGGTAGTGTAAAAGCCCTAACAACGTGTTAAGAAAATCCATACTATGGCTTCTGGCAAGCTGTTCAGTTATATCTTGCTAAAGCATCACGATCAAGGTCGAGCTGTGAAAGATTTTCCCTTAAAAGTGCTTAAGGTGCTTCTGAAATCATGAACTTAAATTTATAATATAGTAAACCGAGCTCCTTCCAAGCTTTTGGAGGTAATTGTGACCCGGGCTTGCCTGCTCCTGCCCACGCCTTCCACTTCCTGCGGCTCTGAGGCGGGTTGAGGGCGGGGACTGCTAGCATCACGTTTCGCGCCTGCGCACTTTCCATTCTCTGAGCTACAGCAGCTGGGGGCGGGGGGACGCAGATATATAAGGACTGGTTCAGGCAGGCGCTCTCACTTGCTGTTCCTTGTGTAGGAGAGCCATGTCTGGACGCGGCAAGGGAGGTAAGGGTCTTGGCAAAGGCGGCGCTAAGCGCCACCGTAAGGTGCTGAGGGACAACATCCAGGGCATCACTAAGCCCGCCATCCGCCGCCTGGCCCGCCGTGGCGGTGTCAAACGCATCTCCGGTCTTATCTACGAGGAGACACGCGGAGTGCTGAAGGTGTTCCTGGAGAACGTGATCCGCGACGCCGTCACTTACACGGAGCACGCCAAGCGCAAGACTGTGACCGCCATGGACGTGGTCTACGCCCTCAAGCGCCAGGGACGCACGCTGTACGGCTTCGGCGGCTGAGGTTTCTGAGTTTGCCACGGCTTACACTTTTCAACAAAGGCCCTTCTCAGGGCCGCCCAACTAAGCAAAAAAGAGCTGTACCAATTTTGAGGCAAAGACCTGCAAGTGAAATGGTGGTGCTGCAAGGGTAAAACCCATTTACCCCCTACTCACTTCACTTCATTGGGTAAAAGATACTAAGACCACTGGTTAAGAGTAGAAACACTAATTTACACTAATGTTCTATGACCCTTGTCAGTTTGGAGAACAAATGGAAGATACTGTCCTATCAGCGAGCTCAGTTCATCCTTGTCAGCCAATCAGAACAGACGGCCTAATTTTCCCAGCGGCCTGCAAGGCAAGAAGGGGGATGGGAAAGCGGTGGGCCCTGTTTCAGAGAACTATAGTAAAATAGAAAAAGTAAATTCCTTCAGTCTCGTGCCAAAAACAGTAGCTACCAACGGGATGGTTTATTTCTCTGAAATGGAAACCAGATTCAGACTGCCAGAACAATCGGATGGAAGAAAATGAAAACCTGGTTTAGAGAGATGATTGCTCAGTGTGCAGATTCCTGAGAAACTTAAGGATAACAGTTTTTCTTCAAAAAAGAATAAAAATTAAGCGATGTCCCAAAATAAATTTTGATGGTTGTACCGATAGGAAATACAAATTCTTCAAATTGTTCACGTAAAGTGGGTGAATTTCAAGTTATGTAGACTATCTTATTCTCACATATTCAAATGCTTCTCCCTGGGCTCTTTTTGGCACTTACAAAGTGGCTGATTTTAGCCTCAGTATGCTTGCCTTTGTGAGGGTGTCCTAGGTTCCCTCGGATCCTATTTTCCCCTGACAATGGTCATTTATCATTTGCTGGAGAATGATGAAAGTAACCAATTTGGCTTAATGTAAGACACAATTTCAACTTGAGTCAGACAAGCAGAAATGGGCCTGGCAAGGGAAGATTGTCATATTCTGCCCTTTTCAGTTGATATTTAAGAGATTATTTAATGGCCTCCTCCAATACGGCAGTGAGGAAATGAGAATTCCATGTGCTCATATGTAGTCACAGGTGGCTTCTATTATTCCGTACCTGATACTTTTACAGTGAACCCGATATTCCAGACCAGTGCTGACAGCACCACAGTCAGAGCCTTACCACCACTGTGGGTGGAAACCTCTGAGCCTTCTTCAGTCCTTTCATGCAGTTTTTAATTGATTTACAGTCCTTGACCCCCTCCCTCAAATCTAAAGAAAACTGCCATGCTGAGTGCTAAGTCAGTTGCAGCAGTGTTCTGGTAGGGCTGGAGGCAGCCTTGGAGACTTGTTTACAAAGTCATACATGTATGCATTTCACAAATTTCCATAGATTACATTTTAAACTTTAGGTCTGTTCTGGGTGATACAGAAAACAAAGTTCTCATTTTCAAAGAGTAACATTCTACATGAGGAAGACAGAATTGGAAACAAAAGAAAACTGAAGAATGTATTGTTATAATAAAATAGCACATTTGTGTGCTTTTACAAAAATGGGGGTGGTACTATTTTAGACCACATGGTGGTGGGGGAGTCTCTCTAATGAGGCAGATACTTGAGGTGAGGCCTGAAAGAAATGAAGTACAAAGACAGGCAGGAATCTGGTATAAAACACTTCCAGGAAGAAAGAAAAAAGGATAAAAACCGGTATCTCATTCCACTCAAAAATAGCAGGATCAGCAAATAATAATGCAATAGAGAATGAGGTCAGAGGATAAACGAGGAGCCAGATCTGGTAGGACTTTGTGTGGCTGGGACTTTCCAGTTTCCAGCACTCACTGTAAGTCCCTAGAAAGCACTAGGACTCAGGCACTGCGTGTTCAACATGCTGTGGTGCCATAATAAGGATAATATTATGCGGACAATGGAAAACTACTGGAAGTATTCTGAGAAGGAGAAGATGAATGTTTTTCATGAAGACAGGAATATTCTTGTTGCTAGGTGGAGAAGAAACTAGGAGGGTGGCATCAAAAGGGAAGCAAAAAGATTAGAAGTCATTGGAGTCACCCAGACAAAAGATGATGTGGCTTCTCTGAGAGAACCAGCAACAGCTTAAGCTTAGACTGGAAGGCGGACTTGGAGCACAGAGCTTCACAGGACTGGATGGAAGTTGTCAGAAAATTGGATAAACCAGGACTGCAAGGTTTTCCAGCCTGAGCTGCTGGAAGAATGAAGTTCCATTTACTGAAATAGGAAATATTGAAGAAAAAAACATTTGGACTTATATGTCAAGGTAAATATTTTCGACAAGTCTGGCATGCTTATTAGATATTCAAGTAGATACATTAGATATGCAGCTAGATATGTCTGGCCATTAGGGGAAGAGGTAAACAGTATTTTATTATTTTTTAGTGTAGGTGGGAGTGGGTGAAAGAAATTTATAGAATTTGTAGTTAAGGACACTCTTTAAAAAAAAAAAAAAGAAAGAAAAAGCAACCATTAGGATGAGAACTACCTGCACTACAATAGGCTTTGGCCTGCCAACAACCTGGACTCAAACAGCTGTAATACAAAGTATTTCACAGAACACAAAACAAGTAATTAAATTGGACTCCACTGCCAAGAACAACGTATGTATGGGGTAGAACCATGGAGTGTAATT
The DNA here is from genome assembly GCA_004027595.1 of Dinomys branickii. Taxonomy (NCBI): domain Eukaryota; kingdom Metazoa; phylum Chordata; class Mammalia; order Rodentia; family Dinomyidae; genus Dinomys; species Dinomys branickii. Next base: position 20,187 of record PVLD010009601.1, read on the forward strand.
TTTTCCATGGCAGGTGGAACAATTGTAGATCTGTGTAATATTCCACTTTATGGAAACAGACCTTTACTATTTATCCAGTTCCTAATAAAACTTTTCTAAAAACAAGTTTTTTTCTACTCATTTACTAACAATGCTACACTAAATTTCCTAAATTCTTAGCAAAGCTATTCATTTGCACAGCAAGAGCTAAATTAACCTTATGTAGAATGGAATTATATTCACAAAACCATCTGTCAATACATTTAAAATTATAGGCTACTTATAGTACCTATGTAAATACGATGGAAATCTAGACACAAGGTCCAAACTGTTAACACTGACGCAGATTCCCCGGAAGACCAGGCACAGACTTTAGTCCCTTTGTTCAGACAGCACCAATTCTCTACAGGGTCCTGGCAGTGGGGACAGGATCCCACTTAACGTCAAGGACAGAAAAGGCTAATGGGCCTGGTCTCGCCCTTCGCTCCAGCGCAAAGTGGGGACGCGCCATCAGGGCCACTGGTTCTATACCCCGGGCTCACACCGCGTTTCTACAGTGACGTAGCTCTTGTGAAAAAGTGGGCGGCCCTAAGAAGGGCCTTTAAGGAAGTATAAAGTATTTATTATTTAGCCGCCGAAGCCGTAGAGTGTGCGTCCCTGGCGCTTGAGCGCGTAGACCACGTCCATGGCGGTGACCGTCTTTCGCTTGGCGTGCTCCGTGTAGGTGACGGCGTCACGGATCACGTTCTCCAGGAACACCTTCAGCACCCCGCGGGTCTCCTCGTAGATGAGACCGGAAATGCGCTTAACGCCGCCGCGCCGGGCCAGGCGCCGAATGGCGGGCTTAGTGATGCCCTGGATGTTGTCGCGCAGCACCTTACGGTGGCGCTTAGCACCGCCCTTACCAAGGCCCTTACCTCCCTTGCCTCGACCAGACATGGTCAACAGTGCGTTAAGGGTAAAAGCAACCAATGAAGCAGTAAGATAGACAGCAGTCTGAAGTGATATAAGCTGTAATCGGACCTAATTGAGAACTACATTAGGCGGGCTCTTGAGGTCCTGCCTCCGTTCTGTTAGCTCCGCCCTTCTCTGGGCAATGACCTGAGGCCTCTGAGAGCGAACATAGCCATGTGTCTAATTCCTGCTTTTCTCCCCCGTTTGATTACAATGCAGTTTGAACTTGTCTAATTATTATCATCACCTAAAAATTTTACTGAGGACTTCAATTTTAATGGCAAAGTATTTGCATTAGTAATGTACTCTTCTATTTTACTGGTGATGTAGATAGGTTAAAAGCATCTTTTAAAAAGTATGAAAAGATTGAAATTCGCAAGAGAATGATGTCTTTACATTAGGGGGAGAACAAGAAAAGTTCCTATAAAGGCCAGAAATTGAGGCCCAGAAAATTCCCTGCAAACGAACTAAATTGTTAAATAAGCTTGCCCTTCTTGGTCACTTCCCTGTCATATTTTGTTTGCTGCATTTGATCCAGTTCAACGTGTGAGTACTACCGTTTCCTCTAGGTCTCCATTACCGTGTGCCACATATTTGTCTTAAAATGCTATTCCTGTCTGTGGCTGGCATATTCTTTTACTTCCCAGTTCAACCTGGATCCTAAAGGATGAAGGTAGAGTTTTGCCACCCTTATACATCTGACTTTCTCATTCAGGAGGAAATTGTGACCTTGGAACTGTGCCATTTTCTTTTTTCATTTGTGTAACCGGGGTAGTAACAACATTACTGGCCTTCTGTGAGAATTTGGGTTAGCTAAATATAAACAAACTGTTAGAACAGAGGTGCAACATAAAAATGGCTATTTTTAGATGTTATTAATTTTAAAGTGCACCTAGAATTGGGATATTGCTTTCATCTCATTTTAAAATTTTTACTTACTGAACAGGATCACTAGCAGCAAATATGTAGACAGGTCTTTTTAAAATAACAGTAAATGGTAAAGCGTAAGATACTGACAATTTGTTTTGTATGTGACATATTTAAAATGATTGTCCAAAATATATTTCTTTGTTCTCTTTCCCAAAATATTCAGACACTTTTGGCATTCTCACAGCCAAGCCTGGAATGAAGTTCAAATTTCCAAATCTGCATATAGATTTTCACTGTTTGGTAAAGGTCTCTAACACTTGTTAATAAGTACACCATTTGTTCTGCAAAAACTGGAAGGGCTAATACTAAATTTTTCAAGCTGGACAGTCACACAGAGTTTGAATTATTTCTCTTCTTTAAAAATTTTGTTTTTCCACACAATTTTTTACAATCAAAACTATGGACTCCAGGAATATTAGCTATAAATTGCAGCTTGTGGTATAGCATTACTTTGTTTTACCTGAGTCCTCCAAACAACTAACATTACAAAGTAAAACTTACTGCTATCCTATTAGGTTCTGGTGCTGCCCTGAGAATTTCACGTAAAACAGATTAAAAATATATATAAAGAATTAAAATGCACATCTTATCATTTATGGACAGGATTGCCTTAGTGAAACTAAAACCCAAACAAATGGCAAAGCCAAATTGTTTGTACACTAAGTTGAAGAGAGACAATTGGAAAATAATCTGTGTGAAGAAGCTGAGAGAAGGTAATAAGCTTCTTAATGTCTGCAAAAATAGTTATGATTTCCTTCTTTGTTTATACAGAACTTTTGATTTCTCTCTTTTGTAGAATATTTCTTTTCTCCTAGTAAAATGAGGATGTCTTTCATAAGGTAATGTTTTCTTTTTTAAGAAAAGGGCCAATTAGAATGCACCCTTTGTATCCTATATATTTGACATGTCTTTACCTCCAAATATCCTTATACATTAGAGGCAATTTTGGGATAACATTTCTGCCCATCTTTCTCTGCAGCCCACCTTACTCACTGTCCAAGTACAAAATAATAGGTGCCTAGTGCAATGACATTAAAATGCTGGAAATACTATTCATGTAAAATGATCCGTGAGTTTTTTTCATAAATGTGGATATTTTTTCATTCTCTCATTCATAACAGTATACAGAAATTTTGGTTTTGGACAGATCAATTTCTAAGCATAGATTGAAATATCTGTGCAACTAAGACCAAATGAGAAGTTCAGAAGCTAAACTTTAGGTCATGTCAAATTTTTTAAGATCCTAGGATATAAGTAAAAAGTAGCTAAAAATAATTAATATCTGTATAACTCAATGAGTCCCCATTATGAAATTTTAAGGGTTACCTCCATTTTTCTGATGGAGTAATTGATTTGTCTTAGATGACACAGTAGGTAGTATGGCTGAAATTTGAAACTAAACTACCAGAAATGCTACTATTTCTGGCCAGCTTCTAATCTTGTAATTACTCTAGCAGAGTCATGAATTCTGGTGTAACCTTTTATTTATTTACACTATGCTGTTCTCTTGAAGGCTCCACATAAATGAAGACTGAAAACGGGATCTATGTTTTATACTTGCAGACAAAGGAAAAATCAGCACAGTCAAGAGTAGCCAGAATGAACCACTGCTCCTGTCCAACTGGCCCTAGGACAATAATGGGAACTTTTGCAATGCTTCTTTTAGAACCTGTGCCGGAAATACTTTTCCTTTACAGGGCAAAAAAAATAGACAAAGACAAAGAGACAGAGGAGACAGAGACTGAGACACACACAGTTGAAGACTTAGATGAAGAAAGAAAAAAAAAAGAAAAAAGTGGAACACTGTATATTAGATCCAACACAGCTACAACCAGAATAAGGAAATACTTGTGCTTCAGCATGGGCCCAAAGCTGGAGCACAGTCACTCTGGATAGCACAAGTGTGCAATTCTGACGCTTATGGGGGTCAGTTGCCTGCCAGGCAGTTGCCTCTTGTATTCTAGAAAAATTTAAAGTACACATTTTATTGTCACCACTTAAAATGTTTTCTTATAAAATAAAAGTTGCTTTATGACTCATGCCTGTAATCCCAGCACTGGGGAGGCTGAGGCTCAGGAGAACCCTTGCGGTTAGAGACCAGCCTGGGCTACAAAGTGAGCTCAAGGTCAGCATGAACTGCATAGCAAGAACCTGTCTCAAAGAGACCAAAAAAAAAAAAAAGCCTTAATAAAACTCTAGAACATAAATCCACATAAACCACACGTGTTTTATATGGTTCATACTTGCCATGACTTAGCATTGTACATCAGTGCACAACTAAGACGTTAAAGAGACTATTTTGTACAAGGAATTGTTGGAAAAGGGAAATGTATTGTCTAGGGAATTAGTTCCTGTCAGTTCACCAACATGTAGTTCTAATTTTTAAGATATGGGACAAAACATAAAAATTACACCAAAAAGCTAACGTTTAAGAGTAAAGATTAAAAACTAGTCCTCTGCCAAACACTTTTAAGTAATCATTAAGTTTTGGAAAGAAAAACCACAAAACTAATCACGCTAATTTGCCACTCAGATTTTACAGGCACAATTACTTGTGATGCACACAAAGGTCCATTACCCTGGTGGACAAAAGACACTACACAGCATACTTGCAACTCACAAACATCAGACTGACATAGTACATGTCAGGATACTTTACTATGAAAATTTTGGCAAATCACCTTTCAGCCAGAATAAAATGTAAGTTGAGACTCAAAAATTTCCTTGCAGGAGTGCTAGTTTCACTGCCCTCCAAGCCCATCTGACGGCTTACAGCTGCTTTCATTGGAGTAATTGGGTGGCTCTTAAAAGAGCCTTTGGGTTGCAGAGTTTAAGTCTTCATTATTTACGCCCTTTCCCCACGGATGCGGCGTGCCAGCTGGATGTCCTTGGGCATAATGGTGACACGCTTGGCGTGGATGGCACACAGGTTGGTGTCCTCGAACAGACCCACCAGGTAGGCCTCAGAAGCCTCCTGCAGCGCCATGACAGCAGAACTCTGGAAGCGCAGGTCGGTCTTGAAGTCCTGCGCGATCTCGCGCACCAGGCGCTGGAAAGGCAGCTTGCGGATGAGCAGCTCGGTGGATTTCTGGTAGCGCCGGATCTCGCGCAACGCCACGGTGCCGGGCCGGTAGCGATGCGGCTTCTTCACGCCGCCGGTGGCCGGCGCGCTCTTGCGGGCAGCCTTGGTGGCCAGCTGCTTGCGCGGGGCCTTGCCGCCGGTGGACTTCCGAGCTGTCTGCTTAGTCCGAGCCATGTTAAGGGGCAGGAACGGTCTTTACAGACTGCAGAAAAACACGAGTTACCTGCTTTTATAGAGGCAGACTACTACCGATTGGACCCAGAAGCATTCAAAATTACCCGCGCTTTTCTCGGATTGGTCCATCCGGATTAAAAACTTCATTGAATTTGGTGAACCAATACAATACCCTGCTTTTCACTGTCGCTATTATGACGTCATTACATTTATTCTTTGGTTTCTATAGCGACTTTGAACAAACCCGAGCACAGCAAGATTCCGACCTCTCGAAATTAAGGGAGGCATACTATAGAACATAGAAACCGCCAATAGATTATGGTTAAAAGCAAAGATGTTGGGCTGGGGATATAGCTCAGTGGAATAAGCGCCTGCCTAGCAAGCGCAGGGTCCTGAGTTCGATCCCCAGTACCGCAAAAAAAAAAAAAAAAAAGCAAAGATGTTCTGGTGACGGGAATTGGGCATTTGGGGCAAGCTTTGTTTCAAGAGCAATTGCGAAGTAAAACTCTAGAACATAAATCCACGTAAACCGCATGTTTGTACAGTATTCTCAGCAATCGCTAGTTAACTTTTGTAAATCGCTGGTATTAAGTGTTTTTCTAAACTTCAACATAGGTGGAATATGTAGAATACTTCTAATATTTTAACAGAATGGGTTCTAAAATGTAGTATGCGTCTTTTTGCTCTACGAGTTTTTCCCGTGATACTTTGCTACACTGCTGCCAGTTTAACTGCTCTTATTACAGTAATGTAATTCTGCCATGTCTACTCCCAATATTTTACAGATGTAAATGGATTAAGAGTACAAGACTGTAAATAAGCTTTTCATCTCAAAACCGTAACGTTAACTCGTGAACAAGCATGACAGCTAATTTAACTGAAAATAGTGGGTGGCTCTGATAAGAGCCTTTGTTGTGTTATTCGTGCTGCTCGTGAAAAATAAGACGAAATTATTTCCCTTTAGCCTTGTGGTGGCTCTCGGTTTTCTTGGGCAGCAGCACGGCCTGGATGTTGGGCAGCACGCCGCCCTGCGCGATCGTCACCTTGCCCAGAAGCTTGTTGAGCTCCTCGTCGTTGCGGATGGCCAGCTGCAGGTGGCGCGGGATGATGCGCGTCTTCTTGTTGTCGCGCGCCGCGTTGCCCGCCAGCTCCAGGATCTCGGCCGTCAGGTACTCGAGCACGGCCGCCAGGTACACCGGGGCGCCGGCGCCCACGCGCTCGGCGTAGTTGCCCTTGCGGAGCAGGCGGTGCACGCGGCCCACCGGGAACTGCAGCCCGGCGCGGGATGACCGCGTCTTGGCCTTGGCGCGAGCCTTGCCGCCCTGCTTGCCGCGTCCAGACATCGCTATCTCCACAAACACAAAACGGTCGAGAAAAAAACAAAAACAACTGCCAGAACGTGTCCAACATGAGAAGTATTTATACTTACTGGAGCCAAGCTGTTTGCAAGTCTCCCATTGGCTAAGTTAACTAACCAATGGAAAACGCGTATTTGAATCCTTCATTTGCATATAATCCTTCCGAGATTTGTGTTAGACAGTCCCAATATGTAGTATGATGAGCTTTTCCTTAAATATGAATAAAAACTAGATCAATTTGATATTCTCAAAACTTATTAAACACGAGCAAGAGTGTGTACTTTCATAGATTTTTGGCCATTGGTCCTTTTCAAAGTTGTTACTAGAGTTTTAGAAATGAACAGATATAAGATTATTTCTGAGTAAGTAACATTTAAGACATACTTCTGTCAAGCATTGTTTTCACTCTTTCTTTTCTTTTCTTTTTTTTTGTCTTTTTGAGACAAGGTCTCCCTGTGCAGTTCAGGCTGACTTTGAACTCACTTTGGAACCCAGGCTGTCCTCAAACTCACAAGCAAACTCCTATCTCAGGCTCCCCAGTACTGGCATTACAGGCTTGTGCCACCAAGCCAGGCAGTTTCCACTCTTTAAACGTGACAATGGGAGAAAGTGGGAGAAAGGGAATACATCTAGTCACATTAAGAATCTATAATACACTAAATCATCGATGGGGAAAAAATCTTCCATTCATCCACATAATTTTGAGCCAGGCAAACAAATAAGCATATGGCTACTTGTACAACCCTGTCAGCAATTACTTCAAAATCAGTAAATCATTCCTTTGAAAGATTAGGAATAAAAATTAGTGGATTTTTGCCTTTGAAAGAATTGTGGAGGGGAGATGTTAGAGAGGATAATATTGCCAATTATTTGTTTCATACAAATATGGGGGGAAAAGGAGTAACAATTCCTCCAACCACAAAGACAGAGAAAGCCATTCAGTTCGAAATGTACTGGTCTGCATAAACAAAGAATTTTGGTTTTTTGCTCTTACAAGCCACAGAGCTATAAAGTGACTTGAACACTCTTGAAAAGAAAATTGCCAGCATTGTGGTTTCATCATGTGGAGGTAATGCTTTTCCTCTCCTCTTAGCAGTTGACTAGGCTCTGTCATAGTATTGGTTGCTGTTACCCACGTGTCAGAGACGTTGTCTACAGTAGAGCGGGTGGGAAACTGATAGTCTCCAAATGTGACTACCCACATTAGCAGGTATAGCTGACCGAAAACAAGTAAAGCTAGAAGGCTTATAAGGCTTTATTTCTCCATAATAAGTTCTCATTTCACACAAACATTCTGATTCCCTGGTTTTATCAGCGTCGCATGATGGGTGTTTTAAAAAAGAGCACCAAAAATAGAGAAACGAAAAGTCATGTTACAAACTAAATGCCCCGTTGTGCTTGGGGGTTTGTTTTGTTGTCTCAGCCTTTGTCTTAACGCTGTTACGCCACGGGGTTCCTAACTATCTTCACCACTATGTATATGTTATGCTTGTGAATTTAAAAACAAGGCCTACAAATCTAGAGTCCCAAGAAAATAGAGAAAACCACAGGATTCCAGAGATGGTAATGCAACTTCCCTGAGGTAGTAAAGGGATAAAGTCCAGGGTAAGTAAAGAAAGGAAATTCGGCTCTCATGCAAATGTATAATTCCAAGTGTACAAATTTCCGATCTTGGAACACAGTGCTTCAAAACAGTGACCACTAGTCCCAAGTAGCTATTAAGAAGAACTTAAAGCAGGGTTCATCCAAACTAAGATGTCTTATAAATATGAAAAATAGTATTTAAAAGATGTTAAATACATCATTTATAATTATTTTTATTGATTATATTTGTTATAATAACTGTTGGAGAGCACTACAAACTGGCTCTGAGCAGGATTTAGTATTAACCAATTGGCTTTTCATATTTACCTGGGAGTAGTCCGAGTGTTAGGCACCTTATCTGCAGATGGGCAGCTGATTCATAGTAAATGAACCTCTATGAGTCGCTGGTCACTGCTGAGGCCTGTATTGGCCTGTGAAGCTGTGACGCCTGAAGGACAAGGTCGCTGTCTTGGTTACTTTTCTCTCATTGCTGAGACAAAATACCCAACACCCAAAGTGAGGGAAGGAAAGATTTATTTAGCTTACAGTTTTTGGAGGTTTCAGTCCATACTTGGCTGGCTAGAGGCAGAGTGCCACATGGCAGAGGGCAAACGTTCATGGTGGCAGAACACAGCAAAACAACCAGAGCAAAAAGGAGGAATGGTAGGCAAGCAGCCTCTTTCTATCCCTTACCTTGTAAACAGCCTGCCCTCACCCAGGGGGCATGTAGCTCTCACACAAGTCTCCATGCCCTCCTCTTCCACAGGTTCAGGATGGATACAAATAAGCACCCCCAGCTCCCTTCTGAGTCACATAGTTAACCTTTTAAACTTCCCAAATTAACACAATAAACATCCCAGAAGGGTAAGGGCATGTCCTTTTTACCCCAAGATGTACAACTGCTGAGTTACTTGGCCAAACCTCTAGATTCCCCAATTTGACACAATGTATCAACCACAACAGTGGCCTACTTGGCTCCTACTTCAATTAACTTTAGGAAACTATGGCTTGCAGCCTTGCTGTGAAGGCCTTCCTGCAGATAACACAGCCCTCCTAAATTAACATAATACTTGGAGGAGTCCTTGAAAGTATTCTCCAGTCCGGCCCAGACTCCTGCTCAGATTCCTACATTTTCTTCAGTATTCCCCCTCCCTTATTTGAAAAATCTAATAAAAACAGGTGACCCAGAAGTCTTTGGCTAATTCAGAGAATATAGAAGCTGGAAAGGAATTAGTCCCTCCTGGAAGCCCTGAAATCATATTCCATTGTCTCAGTTTTTATTTACACCGATACAGGAAAATAAAAATTCCCAACCTGAATGATACCTGAGACATGTTCGTGTTCTCTAAAATCAAAGAATGAATTTTAGGAACAATGGAGATTAAGAGCAGAATATATTTATTGAGAGAAAGAAAGCTTCTGTCCAAAAGAGGGACAGAAGGGGGGCCTGGGGTGGGTTATCCCTATACTCTGTCTTTCCTAGGGGCTTTTATAGAGAAAAACCATGAGGTGAGGCGGGCCTAAGGTAGGGGAAATGGACAAAAATTATGGTCAGCCAATAAAACTGCAAAGATAATTATTCAGGTAAAACTGAGTAAACTGGGATCAAATGGGGAAGTGAGTCATGTAACAAGCCAGCATGAATACAGATCAGGGGGCTAGCTACTTCCTGGCTTTTTGAAGGTGGTTGTTACTTATCAATTCCTGACATTTACCCCTAGGAGGATGTGGCTGTATTTGTTGAGCCTTTTTTGTCTTGAGGTCTGCCCCACACGTATCTTATCTTTTATGTTAGCTCCTTCAGGGCCCCGCCCTGTCTGACTGCCTATAATATTTCTATCTAACTCAGCTGCCCACAACAATGCCTTCGTCCGTCCACTTGCTTGGGAGATTGCGGGCCTGATCAGCCTGCAATAACTTAGGGTTATTTAACCCGGTCTTTGATAATAACCACTAGAAAACTTCAAATTATATTTATTACTACTAGACAATTTATTACTGCTGGACAATGGAGGTATGTTTGTGTATAGTAAGAAGTGATCACATGAATTGGTCACAACATAGATATATAAAAATTGACTTCACAATGAGAAAGTACAAGCTTTTGAAAGAGCCTAGATTTCAATCTATGTGCTCAATACTAGACTCTGTCACTCACTGTACAATACAGGAACTAGAACCAAAAATACTTTTAATTTCTTGATTATTTCCTGAGGACCTTTTGTAGATTTTAAGACACTGGTTAAAACAGGAGCTATGTATACTTTCTTTTGAAAAAGGTTAATGATGGTAACAAATCTTCAAAGAAATCTCTAGTTGCTGTTCACCAAATCTATAAATTGCATTTATCTAACAGAAGTTCTAAGCCAGTTCAGATTCTTCCAGTATTTCAAAAGTCACTGTTAAAAAACAAAAGTAAAAGACTATACTATTGGATATACAAAAAGTGAACTTAAAAATAGCTGGAGATCTACTCTCCTATATTATCATATTGAAGCACCACATAATCATTTCAAAAGTATAAAACTCAATACAGAGTAGGCCACAATTCTCTGTAATCCTTCTGCTAAATATAGTTAAAAATCACTGCCAAGCATGGTGGAAGAGAGCTCTAATGCTAGCATTGGGAAGCTGAGGCAGGAGGATCACCATGAAGTTGAGGCCAGACTTTGCACACAGTGAGTTTAAAGTGAGCCCTAGCTACATAATGAGACTCTGTTTCACAGAAACACACACACACACACACACACACACACACACACACACACACCACCAGGGCAGCTACTGTTTATAAGAAAACGACAGGGCATGAAAGGTGGAGAGGAAGTAGATTGGCTGTGAACTTAAAGGTCTGAGAAGCAATTCAGTGTTGTGCTAATGGGTTTTCTTTTTATTTCAGATATCCTAGACTATAGCAAAATACCTAAACACATGTCATTCAAATTCAATTATAAGAGAAGGTGGTGTTTAGAAAAAGTATTTGAAGAAAGGTGACTGAAATTGTCATAAATTTAACAATGGATTTCAAGAAATTAAATGACCCTCAGATCAAATAAACCTAAAGAGGCTTATACAAACAAACGGTAATGAAACTCACAGAAGCCAAAGACAAAGAAAATAGTGCATGCTAGGCAAGCTCGCTATCACTACACTACGTGTCCAACCCCCAAAGCAAATAAGTTTAAGGCAACAAAAAGGAAAAAAAACCTTACCTGTAAGGGAAAAGTTAACTCTAATTTCAGCAGATTTTGAATCAGAAATGATGTGAGGAAGAGAAAGTGCCAAGACATTTTTCATGGGCTAAAACAAAAGAATTAGAACTATTAACTGTTAATTCTTTATCTCTGAGAAATTAACAGGAGAAATAAAGGCATTCCCAAATGAATGAAAAATAGATGTGTTGCTAGCATACCTTTTCTTAAAAGGATAACAAGAAGATCTTGAAAAAGAAAGTAAATTATTGAAGATTTTTAGGAACATCATATAAAAAGTAATAGTGTTTTTGGTTGGTTTGTTGATTTGGTTTGGTTTGGTTTTAGCTTTTTGAGACAGAGTTTTGTTTGGTAGTGCAGGCTGACCTTGAACTCATGATGTAGCCCAAACTACCCTTGAACTTGTGACAGTTATCTTGGCTCAGCCTCCCAATTGCTGGGATCACAAGAGCACACCACTGTGACCACCATAAAAGGAGTTTTTAATTGGGGGATTCAATGGAGGCCCCAGTCATTGTCCTAACTTCATTTCCTTCTTTTCTCTCTCCTGTTATTTTTAAGTTGTTTCTCCTTCCACCAGTTCATAATCTAATGCTGAGAATAGAAACTGCCCCTCAATCCATGGTGGCAGCAGCCCCAACCAGACCCCATAGAACTAGACCTGGAAGGAGACAATACCTTGGCTGAGACTGCTAGGCCCGAGCAGACTCCTGGCTCTCTGCTTTTGTCCTTCTGTATAACTCTGAAGCTCTTATCTAAACATGGGAGAGAGTTTCCTACAAGAGCTCTTTTCCCAGTCTGGCCAAACCAAAATAAATTCCTTCGGTGCTTCACTGCCATTTCTCTGTCACTCTTACTTAAACTCTCTGGCGGCCTGTGGCCAGACCTGGTCTGATGAGGTCCACAGAAATCAACTCTGGCTGAGGACTCCAGCAACAATGATAGAAAGGAAGCAAAGAAACAGAAAATACAAACTTATGGGTAAATACAATCTTCTTGAGTTTCAAAATGGTTTAGAGCTAAGTTGATAACATCCTCTGATGCGGTTATTAATGAATGTAAAAGAAATATTTAAGATCGTTACAAGAGAGAATACTGTAGATAAATTGGAATTTATAAACCTTTACCATCTACAAGAAAGCTGGAAGCAGGTAAATGAATAATAGAGAACATTACAAAACAAAACCCACTAAAACTAAAATGGCAAATCCTGGAAGCAGAGGGAACATTTTTGCTACTCCCTTCTTCTTAGCTCTGGCCTCTGTAACAAAGGCTACACTGACCAGAGGGAAAACATACACACATTTACCTCATGGTTTACATGACATGAGGGGCTTCTTTAAGAAACGAAGACCCAAAGAAGCAGTTGAAGAGGGACATTTATGAAGCAGGTTGGACAGAGAGCAGTAAAATATAAAATCCTGACAAGAGAAGAAAAGGACCTTGAATCTCTAGAAGTGATAGGTTGTGGCAAAGCAGATGTATGTAAAACTAAGACAATAAAAGAGCAACCGCAGACTCCTCTTCGCTGAGAAGTCTAAAGTCTCCCAGTAATTAACTTTTGTCCTTGCTGGTAGAGAGGGGAAAAGGGACATCTTTGTAAATTTATGTTCTGCATTTAGGCAAATAGAGAGAGAGCAGAGAACTTGTGTCTGCTTCTTCTCAGTTTCCTTTCATTCAAACAATCTCTGTGCTACAGCAGCATACTGTGCCACACTTCACAACCCTAAGTCCTGCAGTATTAATAGTTATATTAAGTGAAAATGGTGCACATATACTGATTAAAAAACAGATTAGCTGAGTGCATAAAAATGAACACTCTGGTTGTGCACTGTCTAGAAAAATCTTACTGCAAATATAACAAAGACTGTAGGTAAAAATCAAAAATTCAAAATGACAAGCCATTCAAAGTGAACCAGAAAGAAACAAGGGTATCTGTGTGTATTGGAATCAGATAATAGGGGGCTGGGGATATAGCTCAGTGGAATAAGCACTTGCCTAGCAAGCGCAGGGTCCTGAGTTCGATCCCCAGCACTGCCAAAAAATAAAAAAAATAAAATAAAATAAAAAGCTACGTGGAATCAGATAAGAAGACTTCAGAACGTAGAAAATGAGCAGGGATAAAATGAGCTTGCCAATTAGAAAACCAAGCAAGTCTAAATGCGCAGGCATCAAAGAATAGAATTGTAAAATGTCTATTAAAAAAACTGATAGAATTAAAAGGAAAAGTACTTCTATCCACAACTATAGGCAGAGAATTCAATATCCAACTCAGCAGTTGAAAGAAAAGCTAAACAAAAACTATCAAATATATAGTGGTTATATCACTTGCTTTAGTCTGTAAAAGCGAAATAGTATTACTCACACCTCATCAAGCTTTTGTGAAGATTAAATGAATTCCCATTTTTTAATCACTTAAAAATGTGATTCATAATAATATTATAGATGGATAAGTCAGATAGAAATTCAAATACACTCAGAGAAGGGTTGGGCCCTCAAGGAAGTCAGCAGAAATATTAAAGACGTCACAACTATGGCTGCAGGTGAGCAGAAGAAAGCTAGACCTCAGGATAGAGATGCAGTAGCCTGGCCTGAAAGATACACAGCAACTTGAGATTGTCCTGTAATTAGCACTACCTGGTCCAGTGGGGCTAGGTAGGCATCAATCACCCAGGTAGGTGACCAGAACATCCAGACCTATACTCCCTTTCCCAATGCCTTTGTTCGTTTCATATACCCTTGTTATGTGACTTGTTTCTTTATCGGATCAATATTAGCCAAGCAGCTATGCTTGTAATCCTATAGGTTAATTGCGGTTAGACCCATACTGAACCCATGTTGTCATTTTGCTGTATAAATTACCCCTGGCAAAAGGTCTTAGTGTCCAACCACTCAGGACTCCTTCGTGGGAAATCTAGGAGTTGTTCTTCTCCTTATTTCCAATAAAATTCCCAACTCCCTCCTTTGATTAAGGACTTCATTCCTCAATGTTGTAAAACCTACGAACTCAGCATATTTGATATTAACAGATTAGGAGTTATATTTCTCCTGCACGAATAACATAACCTATTAACATACAGAAACCATCTCTGTAAAAGACTATCAATACAACACCATCCCAACAGGGAAACAGAGGCATGATCAATCAAATAATAGAAGGGTCACTATCTAAATGTATAACCTCAACTATTTGTTGTCAAAGTGAAAACAATGATAAGATTTAATTTTTATGTCTCCTATTTGAAAGAGTTTGAAAGACTAACAATACTCATTGTTTAAGAATATTTTGGGGGTAGGAATGGTAGATTATGCCTGTAACCCAGCACTCCAGAGGCTGAGGCAGGGGGTTCATCATGAGTTCAACGGCAGCTTGGGCTTCAAAGTGAGTTAAAGGCCAGCATGATCTGTACACTGAGACTGTGCCTCAAAAAATATATATATATTTTTAGATGTTAGCACATTAACACTCTCTGGTGAGGACTATACACAAGTTTTAAAGATAGCAACCTGGAGACATTTTTAAATGCTGTGTAGACTTTTCTGGATCTATAGAAACCACCTACTGTTTATGGCAATATCCTAAGCATGCAGAGAAGTATCAAAAAGTGTTGTTGTAGTAATGTGATTCATATTTCTAAAAAGTGTAAAGTCAATAAAAGGGCAGTTATATACCTACAATGAACTATTATGAAAATTAAAACTCTTTACTTCAAATTTAAGGATAATAGTAAAGCAAAACTTTTCTCTCACCTAGACAATATTTAGATATCTTCATGTATAGGTTTACACAGATAAAATTTTTGAAAGATTGGCAACCAAAATGTCCTGAATGGTGGCAATACAATGGATTTTTAATATGTAGGGAAGAAAAGATGTAGTTTTTCTTCACCCATCACTAGGTTTATGGCTGAAGCTCCTAACATAGCAGATAAATCTAAGAAAAGCATACAAATTATTTAACATAATATTCATTTGACAATATAGACTTCAGATCAAAAAAACAAGGAAACCTAGGTGTCTTGGTTACTTTCCTCTCATTGCTGAGACAAAATATCAGATACTGAAAATTAAGGCAGGTAAAGGTTATTTAGCTCAGTTTGTGGAGGTTTCAGTCCATACCCAGCTGGCTCCAAGGCATAGCAGAGGGCAATAGTTCACGGGGGCGAGGCAGCAAAGGGACAAAAGGAGGCTCCAAAAACCTCTTTTCCTCCATTATATTGTACACAAGCTTCCTGCCCCAGGGCAGGTATAGCACACCCATCATCGGAGCATTCGACCGCGGAGCATCAATCAAAAACTGTAGAAGCCCAGCCCACGACTGCATGAGGTTTTGGGGGAACACCCAGACACAAAGCATAACACCAGGGATGCTTAAGGTAAGTTAGGTAAAGAAGTGCATAGCTGTGAAATGTAATCAAAAAGAAATACGATGGAATTATGTGGTGACACCACAAGGGACTTAGGAAGGCCTGTATATTCATTCTTTGTTAGGGCCCTATGTCTTCAAGCTCCTTACTCCAGTTATTAGGTCACCTGCTTCAAGAGAAGAATGATATAAGCATATCTTATATGGGGTACCTTGTCCTGAAAGTCATCAATGTATGTATTTGAAATTACTACTTATAGTGATTGCTATTTTTAAAATAGGCAGGCCATTACTTTTTCAGGTACTTTTTATAAAACAACCTTATTGAAACATGTATATTACTTAATCGAAATGGAAAGACAAATAAAACCACAAGAGCATTGCTGAGAGATGCTGAAGACAGAACTGTGAAGTCGGTGTCCTCCCACCTGCAATGAAGCAGGCCCAGGACATCTCTCTTCTGGAGACCATGTCCTTGCTTTCCCCAACCATAAGCAGCACCCGGACTTTCTATCATCCATCTCTCTGTGAGCCTTTCCTTTTCAAATTCCTTTAATCTCTCAAAATGTTCTCAAGATCCTTCCATTTAGTTTCACTTACCTAGAGCTCAGCCATGCACAGCTCCTTCCACAAATTCAGCTCTTCCTGTGGAAAAATAGAGAAGTGTTCCCTTACTAAAAGGAGAACCTACAGTAGATTATAGGTATTTTTGCTTTCTTTTAGTCAGTAAAAGAGACTCCAGCTCTGGAGAAAATGTTGGGGTTTATTATTGAAGGGGGTAATACAAACTTGTAGTTTCACTTGGGTTCCTGGGATTGTTCCCTAGCTGGACTGTGTCCAAAGGTGAAGCTTCATGAGGACCATCTGGAAGATTTATGAACATTTCTGGCTCCTCACAACTCCCCAGAGCACAAACATCTTATCTGAGTACAAAAAACAATGCATGCATTTACTGAAGGTCAGTATAGATGGCAAAAAGGCTGAGAGCTTTGATCATAGGAGGCCTGAGTGTTGGTGTGGGGCTGTCAAAGTTACAATTCTAGTAAAATATCAAGTATTCTTGATATTGATAGAGCCATGATATAGGACTTCCTAATGATACAGGGGAAATGTAACTCCCAACTTTCTAGATGTCTGATATGCCAAGTTCCTGTTCTCCAAAAATCAAAGAATGAATTCTAAGAAACAAAAGAAGAGTAGGAAATATTTATTGAGAGGGAAAGATGTTTCTCCTGAGAGGGAGGAGGGGTCCTGAGTGGGTTACCAAGGAACCCACTATTCAGGGTAAGTTTCATAGATCACAACCACATGGATACAATCCAGACTGAAGCTATGCCCAACCAATAAGATTATAAGTATAGCAATGCTTAGGTAACATTGATCCCACGGGGAAGCAAGTCATACAGCAAGTGTGCATGGAAAGAACAAAGAACTTCTTAGGAAGGGATGCGTTCCAGAGTCTTGGTCACCCACTGAAGCAACTATCCAGACTTTAGAGATTCTATCTAGACATTATTAGACCAGGTATTACCACTTAATTCAGCATTTGGGGAAGCATGTAGGCCTGGTCATTTTGTCTTTATCTTGAGGCCTGGTCACTAACAGTTACACCTCAGGCCACAGTCGTAATGAGTTTTCATTTCCTGCACTGACTCTCTGGAGGACAGAGCGCTATCGGACTGCCTATAATATTTCTAATTTAGTTATCTACAATAATACCTTACTTTGAAGAAAAAGGAAAAAAAGAGACAAATAAGAAAGGAGCTGGTAAGCTAAACAGCCATGAAGGACAACCTGGAGAGAAAAATAATCCCTACTACATAAGATCATATAAAAATGTCAAGAAATAATACTACCATCAGGATTTGCACCCACATTGTGTCAAATTGAGCATCTTAATGCTTGGGGAAGGGGGCGTTTTACAATTTCCAACATTGATTTTTAACCCAAGCCTTTCACAGTAGCACTGTGTGTAATGAAACGGATGCTCACACAGTGGTTTACTAGCATACTGTGTGCCACCCAGACGATTTTTTAATCTACCTTTTTAAAAGTTTATTTTTGACGTGTCTAGCTAATCACGTTGCTGAATGTGGCTGCATAAGGTGCTCGCAGCCTTACTGGAACTACTTCTTTTCAGTAGGAAGCCCTGCTCATCACCACCTCACACACACCTGCGTATTTCTCTCCTTCCCTGCACTAGAGCCAGGGAACCCCGACTCTCATCCAGTGCTCTTCCTGACTTTCATGCCATTATTTTTGGAGCCGCAGACTTTAGCCGCCGCAGACTTTAGCCGCAGACTTTGCTTGTAGAGAAAACCAGCTGTCTCCTGCCCCATTAATCGCCTTCCCTGTGGGTTCTGAGCTGTGCCAAACGGAGAAGCAAAATCCAAACCCTTTGTCCCTTTCTGAGCTCCAGCCACACTCACTCTATTCCCGCCTTCAGCAGCAAAGTGGCCTAGGATTTTTTGGCTATGAGAAAAAAAAAAATTGAATGGCTTTGGAGTAGAGGCTAGGGTCAGTAAACAATTAAAACACGAAATCTGGAGATCCATCGTTGAAAGACCTGAAGGCGACTTCACTGGGGTGCCCAGTAGCAGTTTTACTTATTGATGACTCCTATGCCCTACTACAGAATTTATAGTTAGCCAAAGCTCTAGCACTAAAACTTCCTCCACTATGCCCTACCCCAAACCCCAAACGGACCCGAGAACTCCACCCTCCAAAATCCCTTACTGATACCTGACCCACCAGGGAACTTCAAAGCTCCACCAGAAACTTGCTCTTAGGAAGGGGAGTCGTGGGCGCGTCCAAGTAATTGAGAAACTCCCCTGAAGCTTTCAAAAGGGGGGTAGGGAGAGAATAAAAGAAAAAAAGGGGGGGGGCCTAAAACGAAAAAGGTGAGATTGGCGTTTTGGGTGCTATTGTTAAAACTTAATTGTCTTTGGGTCTAACCTAATTCAAACCAGGAAACCGCACTAGATGTAAGAAACGACAGTCACAGGTCTCTTCGAACAAAGTGGGGGGCTCTGAAAAGAGCCTTTGGTTTAAGAAGTGCCTATAGAGGCACTTACTTGGAGCTGGTGTACTTGGTGACGGCCTTGGTGCCCTCGGACACGGCGTGCTTGGCCAGCTCTCCCGGCAGCAGCAGCCGCACAGCCGTCTGGATCTCCCGCGATGTGATGGTCGAGCGCTTGTTGTAATGCGCCAGGCGCGACGCCTCGCCGGCGATGCGCTCGAAGATGTCGTTCACGAAGGAGTTCATGATGCCCATGGCCTTGGACGAGATGCCCGTGTCGGGGTGCACCTGCTTGAGCACCTTGTACACATAGATAGAGTAGCTCTCCTTGCGGCTGCGCTTGCGCTTCTTGCCATCCTTTTTCTGAGCCTTAGTGATGGCCTTCTTAGAGCCCTTCTTCGGGGCTGGAGCCGACTTAGAAGGCTCAGGCATTGTTTACCTAATGGCTGCAGAAAAGACAACCTACAATACAAACAAAAACTATCGAGTGGAAGAGACCTGAGGCCTTTTATTTATAGTCCCGTAATTCAAATAAGGGTTTGAGAATCCTCACCAGTGATTGGACAGAAAAAGGACTTTTTCTATAGAGGAGGGCCTCGTGCAAATAGAAGGCTCATTGTCTCTTTTTCTATTGGACAAAGAAACAGCCTTTTGCACCAATGAGATGGCATAGTAACGCAGCCCTGTAGTAGCTATAAATATATTTCTTCAACTTCTTTAAGGCTCACTTTCTGTTTTACTTTTAAGGATGTCTGGACGCGGCAAGCAGGGCGGCAAGGCTCGCGCCAAGGCCAAGACGCGGTCATCCCGCGCCGGGCTGCAGTTCCCGGTGGGCCGCGTGCACCGCCTGCTCCGCAAGGGCAACTACGCCGAGCGCGTGGGCGCCGGCGCCCCGGTGTACCTGGCGGCCGTGCTCGAGTACCTGACGGCCGAGATCCTGGAACTGGCGGGCAACGCGGCGCGCGACAACAAGAAGACGCGCATCATCCCGCGCCACCTGCAGCTGGCCATCCGCAACGACGAGGAGCTCAACAAGCTTCTGGGCAAGGTGACGATCGCGCAGGGCGGCGTGCTGCCTAACATCCAGGCCGTGCTGCTGCCCAAGAAAACCGAGAGCCACCACAAGGCCAAGGGCAAGTGAAATCCACCACACAGCAAAGGACTGAAGTCCCATTTGTACCTAAAGGCTCTTTTCAGAGCCACTATGCCTTCATGAGAAAAGCTGGTCGCTTTTGGTCTAGTGTTACCAAGTCTTTTTGCAAGTACCTAAGAACTCAAGCATGTGAAATGTTAAGTTTCATTCCCCATTGTAAGGTTTACCGGGTTATATTCCATGCTAAAAGTAAATGGTTGGAAAAACAAACACAATGTCACAATCCACTCAGAATGGAAACTTGGGGAAGCAGCAAGTGAAAATAACTTGAAAGGTTGGTTGTCCAGTAGTACTGCCTAACCGATGATTGTTATTTTATAATCTCAAATCTCAGAATTAATCAAATGACATACTAACATGACCCTAAAATGGTCCATAATGTACTACACATCGCACTTAGTGAAAGGATAAGCTCAGCCCCCAAGGATGACGTCAGAGCCAGTTGTGCAATCAGAGTCTCCTCTGATCAACCAATCATGCAGTTTATCTTTCAGCCAATGATTTTGTCGCGCGGGTCTTTTGAAAAATTTTAAGGCCAATCAGAATGCTTCTAAGTATATTTAAGGACAACTGTAGCTGCGTTCGCTGCATTGCTGTTTTGTCTCTTATTTGTTCTTATGGCTCGTACGAAGCAAACCGCTCGTAAGTCCACCGGCGGCAAGGCCCCGCGCAAGCAGCTGGCCACCAAGGCTGCCCGCAAGAGCGCGCCGGCCACCGGCGGCGTGAAGAAGCCGCATCGCTACCGGCCCGGCACCGTAGCGCTGCGCGAGATCCGGCGCTACCAGAAATCCACCGAGCTGCTCATCCGCAAGCTGCCTTTCCAGCGCCTGGTGCGCGAGATCGCGCAGGACTTCAAGACCGACCTGCGCTTCCAGAGTTCTGCTGTCATGGCGCTGCAGGAGGCTTCCGAGGCCTACCTGGTGGGTCTGTTCGAGGACACCAACCTGTGTGCCATTCACGCCAAGCGTGTCACCATCATGCCCAAGGACATCCAGCTGGCGCGCCGAATCCGCGGGGAGAGAGCATAAACCAATCGAGAAGCAACCGAAAAGGCTCTTTTAAGAGCCACCCACAATATTTTAAAAGCAGCTGTAGAACACTGCACTGTTTGGTAAGGCATTTCAGAGCTTTAATTCTTTTCGTTTTTCAATTTGTTTTCCAAATAATGGCTTAGTGTGTGGTGCTGTAATGGATCTGTCTTGATTCCACTATTAGGATGAGATACCTGTCACAGTTCCAAATACTTGTACAGTAAGTTAAGCCTGATTGTGCTAACCAGCTATTTTTTCACTCCGGTTCCTTTTTTAATAAGAAACTAAAAACACGATGACACTGAGTAAAAGTTTTTCTTGGGCCTAAATTGCAGTAACTGAAAAACTACCGTAAAATCTTTTCTTTCCCCTAGGCAGTGTCACTTGTTATCCTGACCTCGCAGTGATGTTTCTGCGACAGCCTCTAGTACTGGCATTACAGGCTTGTTCCACCAGCCCTAGCTAAAATACATTACAAATACACTGAGTATAATGGGAAAATACAATTAGAAGACTTACAATTTTACAAAATGAAAACCATACATGGCACTAGTTTAGAAACAGCATTTTTAACTTACTCCACTATAGCATTAAAATGCTGTTTCTACACTTTGGACTGAATATTTTTAGGGAAAATTTGTAATCTCTATAAACTGGGAATTCAGTCTTCAGGTGAATTATGTTATCAAAAAGCATAATTTTTTTTTTTTGCGGTACTGGGGATCGAGCTCAGGATTCTGCACTTGCTAGGCAGGCGCTTATTCCACTGAGCTATATCCCCAGCCCATCATAATTTCTTTTGATAATTTGAAGAGTCAGTTTGAAAACAAATTGGTCATGTCAAGTTTTATATTTTTGTTTAGAGTTGTTTTCAAATTTGAGAAATGTGAGGCTTCCTCTAAGAGTGGTAAAATTTGGAAGAATTCTTCCCAGCCTACCTGCTGATTTTGTTTCAAATCTTAATTCCTTCCCATTATATGCTCCCTCCTGGCACTGGTTCTACGAAGATGGGAATGTTTTTATGGTAATCCCCTGCCATGTATCTCTCCAAGAATCCAGGTAAGTGATTCCAGGGAGCATTACAAACTTTTTTGAAGACCTTGTTACATCAAATTGGCCAGCAAAGGAGGTGTGGTGGTGCATGCCTGTAATCACAGCACTTGGAAGGCTGAGCCTGGAGGATCACCTGTATCTAGTTAAAGGCCAGTCTAAACTATGTACCAAGACCCTGTCTCAAAAGGTCAAAAGACAAAAAAAAAAAAAAAAAAAAAAAAAAAAAAAAAAAAAAAAAAAAAAAAAAAAAAAAAAAAAAAAAAAAAAAAAATTGACACCAGCAATAAGAACTAACTTATACTTGAACACATCTAAAGTCATATATCTCATTAACCCCATAGTAAACATATGTTCAAATAAATTTCTCCTTATCCTAATTCCAAACATTATCAGTATTCCAACACACTTCAAATTGTAATTGAAAGGAAAGATTGAGTCGAAATAAAACAAAGTTCTTACCTGATGTGACTAAACTATACCAAATGCAAACCAAAAACAAAACAAAGCAAAAATCTGAGACAAACTAAATTTACGCCTAGGGCCCCACCCAAGGCCTTACACGTGATAGATTTGACCTTTTACTTTGCTTCAGCTTCTGGGTAAGTCTGAGTCTGTCTGCATTTTCAAATGATATGTGACCTTTCTCTGACACTGCGTTATATACACCGCCAAAAAACTGTGCTGAGTTGAGATTCACCTCTTTGGAGATGACTCCCAGGTGCCTAAAGTAGGATGCTTTGGATAATGGTACTGTTTTCAGATGGATACCAGGAAGAAAAAAACAAACAAAACTTAATGTGGTGAATATAAAGTCAGTTTTAATCAATTTGATCATAACATATTCAGTGCTAAGGTCACTTTGTAACGTTTTATAGACCCATTCAGTACTGAATATCATCTTTTAGAGATGGAAGGAAATGACAACAGATTCCTTCCATGAGTCAACTGGTACGTGAAGTGACTGGCCTCTTTACATTTCAAGGCAAGTTCTTTGCCCTTCAATTTACAGAGGAACTTCAGCCTAAGAAATTTCACTAAATTAGCCAAATTCCCACTATTAGCCAGGAGGTCTCACCAAGCCCACACTCTTTATATTTTCTGATTAGTAAATTTACCCACAAGTGGATTATCAAACATAATTTCTTCTGTAAAGGTAATTCTGTTATAGGCAGCTGAGTTAGATAGAAATATTATAGGCAGTCAGATAGGGCCGGGCCCTCTAAAGAACAAACTTGAAAGATAAGATACCTGTGGGTCAGACCTCAAGACAAAAAGACTAAACAAATACACCCACATACCTCCCCAGGGATGAACAACAGGGATAGATATTCCAAATAGGTAGCCCCCACCTTGAAGAGTCCTTGACCCAACCCCTTACAGGAAAAGCCCCCCTGCCTTGGACCCACCTCACCACATGGTTTTTTCCCCATAAAAGTCCCTAGAAAAGACAGTGTGTGTGTGTGGGGGGGTAACCCACTCCGGGTCCCCCTTCTGTCCCTCTCTTGGGCGGAAGCTTTCTCTCAATAAATATATTCTGCCCTTAACCTCCGTTGCTCCTAAAATTCATTCTTCAACTTTAGAGAACACGAACTCATCTCAGATATCAGGTTGGGAGTTTTTATTTTCCTGTATCAATTCTATTTGAGAAACGGCTGCCTCAGGGTAGATGGGGAGTGGCTGTGATTGTCTTGGCCTGTTGCTAATTGTCTCTAGTCTATTGGTTGGAGACCTGGTGTGAGGTGAAGTGAGTAGTATTGTAGAAAATAATTTATTTAATTAACTTATGAGTAAGGCAGCTAGCTAGGGGAAGGGCCTGAGTAAGTCGGCTGTCGGGCCATCACGGTAAGAATTAAAATAAGAATAGACAAGGAAGTAGGACTTTGGACTTCCTCAGACACCACGGAATGCAGCTCATTCCCTCCTGAAGTGTATAGCCACTCCTCACTAAACTCCTGAGATTTGGGAATGGTAAAATCCACTGAATGTAAATAAACATTATGTACTACAAACCTGTACAAAAAGATAAATGAAAAAAGTAAGGGAATGGATGAGGGAGGGGTAGGATGGAAAGGAGGTTAAAAAAAGGAATTAAGATGAGTCATATACATGTACCAACTCCCACAAGAAATGTAAACATTATACACTGCAAATATGTACTGTTTTTTTTTCTTTGAGACAGGGTTTTACTATGCAGTTCAGGCTGGCCTTGAACTCACTTTGTAGACCAGGATAGTCTCAAACTTCAGCAATCATCCTGCCTCAACCTCCCAGGTGCTGGGATTACAAGGATGTGTATTACCCCCTGCCTAAACATGTACTATTAATAAAGTTTTTAAAAAATTTTCAGTGAATTTCCTCAGGCAACATGGAATGCAGCCCCCTCCCTACTAAAGGGTTTTGCAGCCACTCCCAGGTTTGTCAGTTGTGAGAAACTTAAAATGCAAAATAATCAGAACTTTTCCCTTAAAGTCCTAGTTTCCTTTAAAATGTTGAAGAACTGGGTTAGAGAGACTCAGGTCCAACTTATCATTTTAAATCCAGAGAGCCCCTATGATGGGTGTCCATTGAAAAACTGAACAGTTCTTGTGCTGTGCTTATCTATAATTAGGGCTCTATCAAGAGGCTACGCCCCTATGGACTTGAGACCTCTTCTGGGAATCCAGGAGCTGTTATTATTTCCAGTAAAGATCTAATTTCTTCCTTTTGGCTCATGACTTTATTCCTGGACCTTGTGAGACCCCAAATTTAGTATATGTGGTACCAGTATCACTTCAGGGGACATCAGCTCTTAGGAATACTTTTTAGGACTAGGATAGAATTGTTTCCTTGAAAACATCTAGAGTTTCCCCAGAGCAAGTACAGAGACTGCCCCAAAATACGTATACTCGCATTGTAATGGCCCAAGTACCCTGCTGCTTGCTAGACTGACCCCATGCTTGACCCCCGATTCACCTCAAACAGCTAAAATCATGTATGGTAACATAATTATTGTTCAAAGATTCCTTGTTCTTTCTCGGAAAGAATTCAAAGAACATTGCCCGTTCCTGCCAGAAATAGGACAGTTACCCAAGCATAACATCCCTGCTACACCTGTGTATTCATTGTGGTTTTTGTCTTTATAAGCCCTGCATACAATGGGCTCGGGGCTCTCACTTCTCAGCCTTGAAACAGAGGCGTGAGTGGGGGCCGTTAGGCTCAACTATTAAAAGCGCTACTAAATTCTAATTTGGCTGTTTGGGAGTTTACTGTTCTCCGACAGTCTCAGCATCAAGAAAAGAAAAATCTGCATAAATACTTTAATACTAACTTTATTGAGACATCAGGAAGTTAATACAAGTTACCTTTGGGCCCTACAATTACAAGAGGTGCTTAAAGTGGCGGCTATTAGCTTACGACAATAATTAGTATGGCAAACTGCCACTGGGGAGCCTTGGTCACTGAGACTGCTGCACACGCATCTCACAATCTCTTCTCTAAGGGCCAGCAGTGTGGAGGGTTTTCTACGCTATACAACATTCTTTAGGGTTCCCCGTAAGAGGGTAACGCCATCTGTTGAAAAAAATCATACTAGTTTTCTTTTCCTGAAGTGTGCGTGTGTGTGTGTGTGTGTGTGTGTGTGTGTGTGTTTGGTGGGTTTTGTATTTGTGTTTTTACCATAGTTCAAGACCTATGCTGTTCAAGATAGCAGCCACTCACCACATGTGGCTATTAAGCACATGAAATGTGATTAATCCAAACTGAAATGTACTTTTTTTTGAGACAGGGTTTCTATATGTAGTGCAAGCTGACACTAAATTTGCTTTTGTAGCTGTCTGACCTTGAACTCACAGGATCCTCCTGCCTCAGCCTCCTAAGTGCTGGGATTATAGGTGTGCACCACCACACCCAGCTGAGAAGTGCTTTAAATGTAAAATACCTACCAGATTTTAAAGACATAGCATGCAAAAAAATAATATCTTTAGATTACTTCTTGAAATAACATTGATTAACATTAAAATAACTTTAGTTCTTTCTTTTTAATATGGCCCTAGAAGATGATAAATATGTGGCTCCTTGATGTCCCACTGAAACTAATATTGAAATGGAATTTGGAAGCTAAGCCTTTCCTGCAGCTCCCTCATGGTCAGAGTGAGAAAGGCCACCACCACTCACTGGCCCTGGTACCATAGAAGTAGTAACAGAACCACACGCAACATTTTCTGGAGCCACTGGCTTCTAGCTGGTCCCCTGTAACAAAGCCTCAGTTCTTCAGTTCTAAAACTGGGAGTATATGGCCCCTACCTCAAAGTGCAGCAATAAGAATATGTTGAAAACAAATGTAAGCTGTAAATAAGTAGTAAGAGATTGCTGGCTCTTTGCTGGGCTTGGTGGCGCACAATTGTAATCCCAGCACTCAGAAGGCTAAAGCAGGAGGGTCACTCCCTATAATTCAAGACCAGCCTGAGCTACTTAGTCCAAGTTCAGCATGAACTACACAGTGAGAGCCTGTTTCCAAACAAAGCAAAAAAGAAATTGCTAGTTTTCTGGGCTGTTGTTGCAACTTAATCACTGTTCCCTTCTGAAATGATGCAATTCTGTCTGCAGGGAGCATGTTCACCTCCAGCAGGGATTGCAAGGACAGATACCGTCTACCTTGCCCTCAGCTTTGAATAGCCCATGTCTGGAATTTTACCTAGGGTAGTAACAGGATGTTTAATTTTTCAGTCACTAGATCACTTGTATGAAAATATGAATAATGTATTACAAGTAGCTCGAATTCTTGTGTTACCCTTCTACCTACCTGGCCAATATCTTGAACTTTCATGGATAAGTCGGCAATGTAGCTTACAAAAAATTCATTGACATTTTTGGCTAAACAGCGGTGCTTGGGGAATTATGTGAATATATTATTGCTATTTTTCAATATTTCTTTTATAAACCTGAACAAAGGTTGAAATGATAGTACTAATAATACTACGTATCATAGGTTTTGAAGGGAATCAAAATGTCACCACGGAACACGCCATAGTAGCACAATGATTATTTGGAGCTGAAGGCACTTTAACATTAACAAACATGGGAGGACTTCTCTGTTCTCCCCTTACCTACCTAAAAGTAACGCGCAAATTACACTGTATAAAGGCGGCCTAAGTTTCCCTAATGAGATGTCCTCTACAGGAAAAGCAGAGCAGCTCTTGGCAGTTCAGAGGGAGGTAGCACTGAGAGGACTGTTTTTATAAACCACCCTTACTGAAATAAGTTTCACTTTCCATTAGCTTTCTCCATATACTTCCTACTTACTTGCCTCAAACCTATCATTTCTTGAAGCCCAAGGCCCCCTTCCATTGTTAGAATGTGACCGTATCTAGAGGATCTTTAGGTTTCCTGTTGTTGAAATCTGATTCCACTTGAGCTAAGAGAGGTGACCCAGTGGTGAGATTTCAGATGGTCCGAAGACCCAGGAACTGAGATGACAAGAAGCCAGGCAGTATGGCTCCCACATCTCTCACCTCTTCCTGGCTCTGTAGACCTGCTCTGTTCTACCCTTTCTGCCCAACAGGATCTTGGTTTCTTCTTTGTGTGTTACAAAAAAGGCATCCCCAGCCCCAGACATCAGGTCACCTGTTTCTAAAATTCAATACGCAGCAAGGAACGCTAAAACCCCAGGCATGGTGGCAATTATATGAGATCTCAGCACTGTGGGAGGCTAAGAGAGAAAAACCACAAGTTCAAGGTCAGCCTGGGCAAATCAGGAAGACTGTCTAAAAAAAAAAAAAGACGGAGGCTAGGGAATACAGCACAGTGCAATGGTCCTGGATTCAATTCCTAGTACAGAGATAGAGAGAGAGAGAAAGAGAGAAAAGAGAGAAAAAGAACTTCATCTTTACAAAATATATAAATTTAACACAATCCCAATAAAATGATCAATACGTTTTTCTTACTGATTGATGGAGGTTGGAGGACATCTTCACATAGAAAATCGAAGTACACTAGAAAATATAAAATCTAAAGTAAACCAGGATCTGAAAAAGGACAGCAATGAGAAGAATCTCACTCCTATCAGCTACTGGTCATATTAGAACATCAGTTACTAGAGTACTTGTCATATGTCAGGTATGCTGAGCACTGCAGGTAGGATTCTGAGCAATATTTAAAACAACCGGATCATACCTTACAAATAGCAAAAAAGATCAAAGGGATGTAACAGAAATCCAAGATTTAGTCCAGTGGGAATTTAGGGTAAGATAAAGGTGAAATCCACATTGGGAAGGAGATGCAGAATGAGCATTTACAAATGGTTCCAGGGGATATGAATAAGGCCATGTACGGATTCAGACTTACACTAATGCAGATTTTGCTGAGGTAAAAATGTCAAAACAAAAAGGCGATGTGGCACGAACCGGTAACCCCAGCACTCTGGTAGGCTGAGGCAGGATTCCAAGACCCTTTGGCAACTAAGTAAGTCCTGTCTAAATAATTTCAAGGGCTGGGGATGTGCACTTTAGTGCCAAGGCCCTTGGGTTCAATCCCCAGTTTTCGGGGGGCGAGGGGTTGTGCTGTGAGGGAAAATCAACTCAAAGTTACTGTATAAGAAACGAAAGAAATTTCCTTTCGTCCCTCTTTTCCTAATGCTAAACTGGTGTACTACTTGCGGAAACTGAGCCTTACGTCTCCAGAAACTAGTGCTTGTAATTTAGGTTTCATCAAAATCTACCCGATACAAAAAACACCGTGGGCCAGAACTGGGTCTAGGAGAAATTCCGCGGTTAGGAAAGAACGCAAAACACACTAACGAAAACTAAAGCCTTTTATTGAAAACGAGCATCACGTCCGCGCAATTCCAGTTAGCACTTACGTAGAAATATTTGCACAAATAAAAACTTTTTAAAAACTGCAGTTTTAGACCAAGCTTAAGACTAGGCGAAACCTACGTTTGCAGTGACCAAAGCTCTTTACATCTGGGGACATGGCTCAGGACGTGGAGCAACCCCTGCCCCACCCTCCACCCCTCCACCCTCGCTTCTAGGGAAGGCAGAACTTCGGCCATCAACCAAAGCGTCTCAATTTACCCCTTCCGGTGTATGTAGAACGTAGCTGCCGAGACGCAACCTCCTCGAAGTGCCCGCGAGTTCAGTTCCGTACTTCACAACACAACTGCCGCAAAGAACCTGGAAGATTACCCTGGCCTCCGCCAAGTGACACCGGAGAAACCGCGGCCGGACGCGCGGCCAACCCAGGCGCAGGGCGGGACTTTCGAATCTAGTCCAATCCATACGAACACCCGACAGAGACTGGTTCTCGCAGCTAACAGCTGAGAGTGGCCATCCCAAGCCCACCACTGCGGACGAAGTCTCTGGCCTGGCAGCTAGGCAGGGCGCCAAAGCGTAGAGGGAGGAGAAATCGTAGGATTGGGCCACCGAGTACGGACACGCCCCGGCAGTGCTAAGAGTAAACAAGTGTCAGCTCTTCCTCCGGAGATCAGTGGTGGCTCTGAAAAGAGCCTTTGGGGTTGGAGAAGCAGTCGAACAATCTACTTCTTCTTAGATGCTGCCTTTTTGGGCTTGGCAACCTTAGGCTTAGCCGCCTTAGGCTTCACAGCCTTGGATGCGCTCTTGACCTTCTTGGGCTTGGCAACCTTAGCCTTCTTGGGACTCTTGGCCACCTTCTTGGCGCCAGCAGCGGCGGTGGGTTTCTTAGCCTTCTTCGGGGTCTTCTTGGCGCTCTTCTTGGGGGCAGCCGAGCCCGCAGCTTTCTTGGGCTTCTTGGCGGCCCCCGCGGGCTTCTTGGGTTTGGCCGCACCCGCCTTCTTGGCTTTGGGCTTGGCCTCCCCGGAAGCCGCTTTTTTGTTGAGCTTGAAGGAACCGGAGGCGCCGGTGCCCTTGGTCTGCACCAAGGTACCTTTGCTCACTAGGCTCTTCAGCCCCAGCTTGATGCGGCTGTTGTTCTTCTCCACATCGTAGCCGGCGGCCGCCAACGCCTTCTTCAGAGCGGCCAACGACACCCCACTGCGCTCTTTGGAGGCAGCCACAGCCTTGGTGATGAGCTCGGACACTGGAGGTCCGGTCGCCTTGCGGCGCGCCCCCGCAGGCTTTTTCGCAGCCTTCTTCTTGACAGGAGTCTTCTCCGCGGGGGGCGCGGCAGCGGGTGCAGCGGCGGGAGCGGTCTCGGACATTCTGAGGTTCGAGTACGCGGTGCCGGGGAGGTGCCGCCGAAGCTGTATATATAGAGCGCAGGCGCGCGCTGATTGGTGCGTCCGCCGCCCGCCCGGCTGGCAGCCTCCAAGCTGCTGAGCTGCGCCCAAGTTGTGTTTGTTCCACCTCACAAAAGAGAGAAAATATTAAAATGCCCCGCACCAAATCACCCGGGTTTGATCAGGACAGGGTCCCAGAAGCCTCAAGCTTCATGCTGTCCATTTCTTTTTCCCACAACCTCACAGGCAACGCGGTTAGGCGCCCGCAAATCCCCCAACTCCAAAGGAAGTCCAGGGCGGTAAGAGACCACTTTCTGTTTTTCTTCTAAATTACCTGGTCGCTCCTTTGCCTCTCAAAGTTCTTTTTCCTAGGGATGGTTAGGCACACCCTTCCCTTATTTTAGGAACAAAACCGAAAAAATTTCGACCCGAATTTTTACGATAATTCTGTTTCTTCGCAAGGGAAGTAACACAGGTCCTGGGTGACTTCTTCGTACAGAGCCACAGTAACTGTGGAGTGGGACAAGGAGTTCCAGGGCCAGTCCAGAGCGCTAAGGGTGTGAGGAAAGGGGGTCGCAAGCCTTGGGGTGGGGGTCCTGAGTGGTGAGGGATTAGGGACTTCAAATTTTGATTTAAAAGCATTGAAACTATCAACTACCAAATCTCTCTTCTCATAGGAGGGGGTGGGGCACCCTTTTCGCCTCTCCAAAGGCAAGAAATTGAGCAGAGTTTATAAACTTTTCAGGACCCCCTTGGAGTTGTGCAGGCAGGGGGTCCGCCCTCGAGAACAGAGATAATAAAAGACAAAAGAGGCCCCTTAAGCTTGCCAAGTAGACTTAAGCTGCCCCCAAGAGACTTGGCAGCTAGAGACACTGAGATGATCTGCTTTCAAAGAAAACACCTTAGTTATCTAGATAAAATATATATTTCGTATACAATACAGAAAATACCTTCAATGCAGAGATGAATTTAAGCTCGTGAAAATTACAAGTTACTCCAGTGACAATATCTTACTTATGTCAAGGTAGAGAAGAACGCTCTATAACTGAGAACACATAAATGGAAATACGACAATTGACTTTAATAACATAAACCTTTTACTTAGATGAACCATAGATTTGCAATAGGGAAACCAAATTTTTAAACAGAAAGACAAGAAATATACTAGAGCATACATATACCACCTACGGTTGGCACACTCAGTATTGCCTCTTCTCATCTCTAAACCTGCCTATTTCTAGTCCATTCCAGAGAACAGCGTTTGGTTTGCTACCTTAAGCTTTGCTACTTCACATTTTGTCTTTTGGCTGTAAGAAACTGCATTTTTTTCCTTGAGACAAAAGGCAGGATAAACTTTCTGCTTATATATTTAGTATAAGTATGTTCCTAGGTTTAGGGAGTATTACAATTTAGCAAAAATTCTTGTTCCAATATATATCTGCATGAAAACATATTAAAATGTCAGTTTTAGGTTGTGGTAAAGCCAAAAAGGGTTATACAAATTGACTTCAGTAATGTTTAAAAAAACACAACACACTCTTTTAGACTCAGAATGACCCCACGCTTTGACTGAATAACATTTAACATTTGGGAACAGTGTCTACTACTGTTTATGCCCTCAGGGAATTAATAGCCTAATGAGATTAGGGACGGATGGATTAGCAGCAGAAAACATTACACTGGCCTCCTTCTGAGTGAATTCTAGTATGGAAATGGAGAGAAAGTATTGCAAGTATGTAAATAACTAAAGTACCTTCATCAAACTAGTATTTTAAAGAAAAGAAATAAGAACTTGTGACTTTGTCCTGATTCTATGTGAAGTGAGCGCCCTCCTTATCTGAAACACATCCAAGTGTTCCTACCCTCCAGGACAACACCTGTGTGGGGTCTTGATTATACGATCAGTGACTGTCTTCTCTTCACTATAAATCGCAACTCTGGTGTGGAAATCACTGATGTGTAAATTTGACTTCTGTGATTCAGTTTTCAAATGCAAGCATTCATGTTAAATCACTCAGATCACACCTATTTATATGCAAATCTCAAATCCAGATCCCCAAGCCATAAATCACCCAGGATCTTACCCCAACCTCCTGGTAGTAGTGGAACTGAGAGGCAGAGACATTAAAAAAAAAAAGAAATCTTTTCTCAGATCCCTTGTAACTGGCGTTGAGAAAATTAAGAAAAACCTAAAAATGCAAGGCAAAAATTTTCTTCATGTTCTTCTAAACCATATTGGAGAATCATCCAAAAAGCCTACTTATAGGTCATTTTATGCTAAAAAGCAGTGTTAGAAAACAAAACAAAATGTGATTCACACACATAATTTTTAATTTTTTAGCACTCACACTGAAAAAGTAAAAATAGGTGATATTAATTTAAATATATTTTAACTTAGTATATCACAATAGCATCAGTTCAGCATATAGTAAATATTTTTAAAAACGAGATAGTTTACCTTCTTTTTTTAAACAGTAAAGCTTCAAAATCTGGTGTGTATTTTACACTTGTACATTGTTTCTTTTTTTTTTTTTTCATTGTTTCAATTACAATCCTCAAATTCCAAGTTTTCAATGACCACTTGTGGTTGGTAGCTAGCATACTGGACAAATAACACAGTTTATGGCTAAGATAACTCTGATTTCATGCTTCGTGGTTTGGTTTGGGCTGTCAGGGGGTTGCTTTACTACAGGTTTTTTGTTTTGGTTTGATTTGCTTGTTTTGTTTTTTGGGGTTTTTTTTCAGTACTGGAGCTCACATCCAAGTCTGCTCTACCACTGAATTAACATCTCCGGTTTTTTAATTTTTTTATTTTTTATTTTCAGACAGATTCTTGCTAAAAATCTCAGACTTGAACTTTCAGTCTGAGACAGGAGGTTAGAGTGTGGCAAAACTGGCCGGGGTTAGGGTTCGGGTTCGGGTTAGGGTTGGGGTTATTGACCTAAGTGATTGAAACTTACTTTTATCTGACTCATCAAGGGATGAATTTAATCCACTGGCAAAGCTGGGGTCTACTGAGACAGTCCATGTAGGTATCCCAAGAAAAACTATGCAGTGCAATTTTTTATGAGTTTTGCAGCAGATATAACACAATAAACTCTTAAGGGCTGTTTTCTTGCTCATGCTCATAAACCATTTTTACAAATAGCTCAGCGATTTCCTTTCTTTCTTCAATCTTTGCAGGCAAATGGCCAACCATTGAGAGATTAAAGGCGAGCCGAAACATTTTCTCTATTAGACCATGGGCACCAGAAGGGATAAACTAAAGTTGCTACATTTTTATTACTTGATGGGTCTTCAAAATGGATTGGGGAACTAATAGAGAACATAGTAAAGCACATTGTCAGAGGTTATCAAAGACAGAGAAAGTATTTCAAGAATGATAGCACATTACAAAATATCTTTATGTAACTTTTCAGAATTACCGTTAGAACTGTGGACACAGGAAATTTAGGTAACTACTAACTACCTTATCTGCACATATTTTTTCAAATTTCTTAAAATTGTTTCAAAAATCAAACTTACTCTTAAAGGTAAGGATTTTTCATGGAGAATATATATTCTTATATCTCCCCAAGTGAGGACCAATACTGAACTAATAAGAAAGCACAAGATGCAAACATATATTAGAGAATAGCTTTCATCAGAGTAAGTACATTGTCTCACACAGTGCTTATTTTGTAGAAAACAGGGCTGTAAAAATTTGCCACATTTGTTAAGACATTATTTGTCATTCTTGGCCTGTGAGTGTGGTGTACATGAACATTTCACACCCTTACCAAGGACTTGGTTCAGCCCAGGATACTAAGCAGGTATAAAAACAAAGGTCAACCAAGCAAAAGATCGCCTCTCAAGGACTTGTACCTATGAGACTAACACAGACAAGCACAACTTCACACAGTATACAAAATCTGGTAGGAAAATCCCAAGCAGTGGACAAAAGAATAAGAAAAAAAATGTTGATGGACTGGTTAAGCCTTTATCTCAAATATTTACCAATTCAACTGAGCAACTATAACATAAAATTACACTTTAGAATAGTGGTTATTAAACTTAAATTTCAAGTCCTCTTTATATTCTTAAAAGTTTCTAGTCCGACTACAAGCATTATACAAGATAACTACCACTAGTCATAAGCACTTCACCATGAGGAAGTGGAGATTAGACTTCTCTTAGAAGTCCAGCAGACTCCAATATATATATATGTTGTTTATATATACACATAATACATATACGTGCATATACAGTTATGAATGTTGCATCCCAAATATGCACACTTATATTAAAGTACCAATTGGACTAAAATTAAACAGGATAAGACTTTTATCTTTCCATATTTGAAATGACTAAAAGTTAAATACAGTCCCAACTATCAACTACATAGTAATTTTTGTAGAAAGTTTTACATGACAGTAGTTTTACTCCTGTAAATACACTGTGGATTTCACATCCTCACTTCAGAATCACAATCATATAGTCTGCTGTTTTCCCTTGAAACACAAGATGGCACTCCAAAACAAATGCTTGTTTTAGAAACTGATACAGTACTTCAAGGTTCTCCTGACCCCAAGTAATTATTAACCCAACTGTACACTTCTTTTTTTTATCCTTTTCAGTGTAGGGGAATTATTATTTGATAGGTAATAATTCTGAGGCACTGGGGATCCACGAGGCTAGGGATTCTAAGGGCAAGAAAGGCCATTGGAAGAATAAGTCCTGGCTGGTTCCCTCACTGCGAAGGTTCCTCAGCTGCTTCAATAAGCCCCAAAATGTGTTGGGTTTGCAGAATGAAAGAAGACAGGCCCCGCTATGGTGCTGCTGGAGAGTAGGGACCTACGTAAAGTTAGGTAACAAGAAGGCCAGAGTGGACATATAAAGGGGGGCATGGTTAACTTACTTAGGTGTGGAGAATTTTAATGCAAAATTTTGAATATTGCTGTTTAAAAAGTAAATTTTTTAAATATTAAATTAGTTCTTTGTATTTTAAAGTAAAATAACCACACAAAGAGAATGACAGGAGAAAAGTCCCACTGTGGAGAGATGATCACGTGAGAACTGGCCCTAGGCTCAGAGAAAAAAACAAGACTATATCAATTCTGATGGTGATGATGGTAATAGTAAATATTTACTGATGACTGTGTGCCAATGAGAATAAAGTGACCATAGGCATTTGTAACATTACTGCATGCATACAATCAACCCAATGCCTTTATTGGAACCCACATTCCCTAAACAAACTCAAAACAACACCCCAAAAGCAGGCTGCACCAAAGTCCAAGTTGTTAAAAAATGAAAACCCAGAAGAAAAGGCATCTCCACTTTTCATCTGCAAAATGAGAGACATAAATTAATTTAAGCACCCAAGTGCAGATTAGTAATTTTAAAGAGTTTTAGGTTTAAAAATTTGAATATAAAGTGGTTTTAACTTTTATAATTTCCAAGGCTAGTTGAACTGTTGAACAATAATTCATGAAACAGACTTGCTCTGGCTTCAGTCTTTCACTGACCAAAGAGATTTGCAATAAAGGATGTTTGTGCTCGTACAGCAGAGATAACCTTCAAATTAAACCGCTGGTCCGGAGGAAACCTGTGAATCATTAACTTTGAGTTGACACAGTATTACTCAGCAGATTTTAAATTTTTTCCAAGACAGAGAATTTTGGTGGACAATAATTATTACCCACAACTGACCCTGAGTAAGAGCCCTGAGCAAGCAAAAACTGTGGGGTCAGTCTATCCCTGAAGAAGAATACACGTTGTGAAATGGGTAAGAAACCAGGGTGGAGTCATTCCACTTCCTCAGCGTTACTGCTTCATACTTAAAGGGCAGGACTAATAAGGACGATCAGTTTTACCAAATAAAGGAATAGAAACAGCCTCATGGAGAAGCCACGTCCAGGTGCCCTGAATGGAAGTAACGAATTAAGCACAAGAATTTTTGGAACCTACAGAGACTGAGTATGGTTTACTGTTGGTTTATCCTTCTTTTGTTTTAACAATGAGACACATATATCACAAGCATCTTATTTTTTTAATAGTAATTTTTTCTTTTATGGAAAAAAGTAAAACAAAATTTCATAACACAATAATAGGACAATAACAATAGTTAACACACTGTATATTATTATCTTTGAAGCAGCTACTCAGAGTACAAGATATGGGCATAAACAATTCCCCAACTGATGTTAGCACAGACCTTCCTTTTCAATGAAATAAAAGACACTAGTACTATAACTAACCTTTTCCTTTTCCCTTCGTTTCCCTTGTCCCTCATCCTAGTTCCTTTTTCCCTCTGAACAATTTCTTCCCATTTCACAATATCTATTGTACATTTTCAATCTTAGTTACTCTTTCACATTGTCACACCAGGGAGACAAACCCATGTTTGCACATGTGAGTCACACAGGCATCTTGTAAGACGATTCTGAACTATTATGTGATAGACAGCTACATCCTTAGATAAGCAGTGCTACTTACATTACAAGTATTACAAGATGTGATTAAAAAATATGGTGAATGTTTAATGAAAAGTTAAAAATTTATTAAAATGCATTTCCATTAATCTCTCTTGAAATACTGCATGCCCCTTTGGATACCAGTACCCTATTATTCTTGCCACTTTTTGAAGTAATTCTGGAAGTCCCATTTCATGACTGTCTGAAGATCCAAGACTGTGGCTAGATCAAGGTCCTGAGTTGATTCAAAATCTTTATGGCATTTCTGTAAAAAAGAGAGAGAGAAGAGAAAAGAAGAGAAGAGGAAGGGAGGGGTATCTTCATCCACCTTATTCACCAGATGCAGCATCATGCATCTTCTGGCTCTTCACTAAAGTCAAAATGATCATTGAATCCACTCAGTATATTAAGGTAGCCATGACCATTCAGCGAAAGACACTCACAAAAGAGGACTGCTAGACCTGCTTCAGAAAGTGGCAAGAAGGATGGGACAAGTATGTTCAAAGCACGGGGAAGGATTTTGAGGATGATTAATGGCAGTATTTTTTACTGTAATAACTTTTTTATTTAAACACAAACTAGGTTTTTATATTACACCTTGTATTACGGAGGGTTTATTCCTGTCTTTGAGGTCTATAATAATTACCTACTCAAGGTCTCTATATCTTTTAACAGTTGTAAGAGGTCACTGAAGTAAAGTATCACTTGGTAACTAGAAATTATTACCCTATTTAACTATGAGCAAATTGAGATTCACAGACACTGGAGTACGGTCACAGTACAGTAAGGGGGTAAGAACAAGCAACAACGCCTTTGGAATCACGTTATATTTGCTGTATGAAATGGAGTTGTTAAGGTCAACAAATTCATGGATGTTTACACCTTCACCTACTACCCACGTTGGTTATACATACCATAACATTTCACATAAACACCACAGCACTGGATCTAGGTGCTCACCCAAAGCCTCGTGCATGCATAACTGGGGTTTTAGGGAGGTGGCTGGGTCATAGGTTTGTGATACTGGATAATGGGGATGTAGTACTGATTACTCCATTGATTGGTTTAGCATAATTCTGGGTATGGATAATGAGAAGATCCACCAGGGATGTAGGTGCCACCACCCAAAAGGCTTACAGCCTCAGTGGAACAAAAGGGAAATAGCAGTAGTGGGGAGCAGCTGAAGCTGGGGATTGATCATGTGTGGAGCACCTGAGGCAAGCCACACAAACAAGCTGTTCCAGCTCCAAGAACACAAAGAGCCCAAGGCAATCCAAGCAAACAGGTTGCTAGGCAGAGGGGTGTCATGTGACTCAACCTGCCAAGTTCATAAAGAAATGTGGTGCAGTCCTTGAACAGTTCCTTTCTCCCATCTAGAAAGAGAGCTCCATCTGACCTCAGCTTCCTGTTTCCTAACTCTCGTCTTATTTCTACCGTCCTTCATCCCAAGAATTGAAAGAGCTGTGCTGGACACATGCAGCAGATGTTCACTGCTTACTGCCGCAGGCCTGCCCTGCGATGAACTGTTTGTCCTCGGCCACGCTCCTCTGCCAAACTGCCCTGCTGCTCTGCCTTGGACCAGCCAACTAGGGACTGAAAACTCTGCACATTGTGAGCTAAAATAAGCATTTCCTCATTTCATTTGTGGGTGTCAAGTATTTTGTTCCAGGCATGAAAAAGTGACTGAGACAAGAGCATTCCTATTTTCCTTCTGCACTAGGGCTCATCTCCTCAACTTGGGTGTAAATTGCTTAAAAGAAAGCAAGATAAATTTTAAAATGAAATGAAATTATGTTTAAACAAGGCGTAGCATGCTTCTTGGTGAGTAGAATTTATTCGTACCAACATGACACTTAGTATTATTTATTTAAAGGAATTCATTTGTAATTCATTATGGGAACTGAATGTGTGGCAGTCTCTGCTTTATTCCTCTTTTCTCCATGTGGCTCCCAATGACAGTAAAGGTTTTGCAAAGTAAAACTAAATCCTCAAAGACAAATAGAATAGGAAAGAGGACAGCAAGTCTTGAGAGGTATAAACCCAATTGTGGAAGCTGGGGAGCAGGCAGATGAATGCTAAATGCCATGTCAGATCATAGAAAGCTGCATCCAACAACTGCAAGGGAGAAAACTAGAAACGAATGAATTCTCTGCTATACAACCCTGGAAATATTTGGGTTTCTGAGACATCAGGCATCTTTAAGGGCAAAAATGTGAGTGGGACTGAAAACAGATGGATTAATTAGACATTTGGTTAAGAATTGTTGTATCGCCTCTCCGCATTAGCAGCCCTGCAAATGACAATTTACCTAAGCAATCCAGGCATGTGGTGGGCTGATGGGGTCTTTGATAATGTTAAACCAGAAGGATCTGACCTCAGAGACTCCAGGTATGCTTAAATATGGGATATAGTACAAATTTGAAAACAAGACTTTAAAAGAAATCTCTACAGTTAAAATTAAGATCCTCTAGCTCCTTCCTCCCATTTGGCCCTGAGAATACTAGTGCCAGGCATATAGCTCTCATCATTTATTTCAACACATTCTAGTTTGATGTTTGTAACGCTCTGACCAGAACAGTAAATGTACTTGTTTCCTACAGCTGCTGTAACAAATTGCCACTGAGAGGCTTAAACAAGAGGACTTTAAAGTCTCACATTTCTGGGTGGTGGAAGTTTGAGATCAAAGTGTTAGCAAGGTTGATTGATTTCTTTATGGAGTTGTTCCTTCTATACCTTCCTTTTTAGCTGCTGGTTTTCTCGGGTATTCCTTCACTTGTAGATAACTCTTCTCCCTATATTTCATACCTGTTTCCTTGTGTGTGTGTGTGTGTGTGTGTGTGTGTGTGTCTGTCTGTAACTGTGTCCAAGTTTCACCTTTTCATGAAGATATCAGTCATTGAATTACAGCCTATGCTAATGGTCTCATTTTAGCTTGATTTGCTTTATAAAGACTGTATCTCCAAAATGATCACATTCTGAGAAACTGGAAATTAGGATTTTTATATATCTCTTTGGGGAGAGAAAATTGAACTATGGTTTTAGAATAAATCAAAGATGTACATGGAATTTATAATATAGGAACCTACATATTATTGTCTTGGTTATCAGATTTTGTTAAAATTTTTAATTTTAAGCATCAAATATGATTTAGAAACTTTGTAAAAAAAGAAGATATAGTTTATTTTGTTGCCCCATTGTTGGCCTTTTTCCATTCTTCTAGGAGTCTTTTAACATTTCTTTCCCCAGAATTTCTTTTCTTCATTCCTTAAAGGCAAAAAAAAAAATTCTTTTAATTTCTCTTTGTCTGAGGATGTCTTTATTTCCCATTCATTGTTAAAGATAGTTTGCCTTAAAGCATATAGAATACATATGGTCAAAATAGTTTTCTCCAAGGTGATCACAGCATATCTAGCCTGTTGGACTTTATTCCTAACAGAGCTACTTCAATCTGTAAACATGATGTACTCAGCATCCATCAAGGGGTCCGTGTCTTTAGAACAGTTCTTCCCAGTACAGCATGTAGCACCTGGACAGTTTGGTCTTGGTCTAAGATGAGTTTGTTAGAGTCAAAGAGGAGAGGCAGGCTTTAGGAATTGAATCTAAGTATTTGCACAGGTAGGCCACTGGGTGCTCACAGGGGCTAACAGTCTGAGTAAGCATTGTTTTTGTGAGCTCAAGCACCCAGACTTTATAGAAGCCAGGAGCTCCAAGAAATGTGAGGAATTTCTTTCTTGTAACCAGTTTCCACCAGACATTGTAGCAGAGCTTTTGTGTCTT
Organism: Dinomys branickii; assembly: GCA_004027595.1. Taxonomy (NCBI): domain Eukaryota; kingdom Metazoa; phylum Chordata; class Mammalia; order Rodentia; family Dinomyidae; genus Dinomys; species Dinomys branickii. The sequence continues at coordinate 60,484 of PVLD010009601.1, forward strand.
TCCAGCAGGCAGCTTGAATGTCACTAATCAGAAGTGCTTTTTTAAAGAAACAAGTTTTTAAACCTCTGGGAGGTTGAGTTTAGGTCAGTTGGTTTTGTTTTTTATTTAAAGGTGAAGAGGGACCAGACTACAGGAGCCAACCAAAGACAGAAGAAGGCATTCTTTAGGTCAGGCATACTAACAGGCTATGGGCGCCGGAAGACTAAGGCAATGTATACAGAGGGGGATTGCAGTGGCATTGGTAGCTCAGAGATCTTGAACTAGCAAGAAAAGTATATTTTAGCAGTCTGCTGTTTGTTCAGCAGATCATGATGAAGCTGGAAGGGACAGAGAAACAAGATGTATCGAGGAAAAGATGCTAGTGGCTTGGTCAAATCTGTCATCAGAGCTCCCTGAAAATAGTGGGAAAACTTTTAACTGCTTATAGCAAGTGACTCCACACGAGCTGGCCTTTTGTCTCAGGATCTTCCAAGTTAAAGGGGTTTATGGGAGCAACTCACAAGCAGAGCACAGCATCTTTTAAATCTAGAACAGTCCAAAAAGGGTGTATGGGTCAGGGACCACAGAGTACAACATGATGGCTACATTATTGACAGCATGGAGGTATTGCCTAATGTGATTCACAGTCTATCAGGCTGATGTGTAGCTGGATGCCTGTTTGTGTTTCCTGTGACATCTGACAGCAACAGGAGTCTCAGTGAGGCAGCATGGTTGATGGCCATGTCCAGAGGTGAGTCTTTAGCCCACATCTCCTGGAGGAGAGATTTCAGAACATCAGGATTATAGTGATCTGTCTGAGGCTGGTAAGGCATCTTTTTCCTCTCAGGGAACGGTCAAAGTTGAAAGTGCAGGGTTAAATGAGAGGGAAGCTGACTGGCTATCCTCTCAGGCTGCAGGTTTGTGCCTGGCAGAACGGACAAAAGGCAAAAATCCCAGTAGTCCCACTGATGGTAACTTTTGGGAAGAGGCCAAAGAAAGCAAGTTTATTTGGTGAATGATGATGGCAAACATCAGTTTAGGGACCAAATTGGAAATGTGCTGTGTCAAGGGAACCTAGAAAGCCTCTGGGGCTACACACAAATCTAACCCAGGGCAAAGCAGGAGCTCTGGGGAGACAGAATGCTCTCAGCCATTCAGCACCATTTGGAAAAGCTCTTCATAGTTGATACAACCATTGCGGTCCTCATGCCCACCCACCAGCACCTCTACTCCTCCCTCTGTCATCTTCTCACCCAATGTGACAAGGGCATGATGGATTTCAGCACCCATGACAGTACCATTCCCTTCTTAATCAAACACCTGAAGGCCTTCTATGTAATCTTCATAGATTCCCTGGTCCTTGCTCTTGGCTACAGTCATCACTCTTGGGGTTCCCCAGGACTTGGGATTCCCTGACCACCTTGGTGTTGGTAAGGTTCTGGCTCAGGGCCTCATCACATCCCCACATTGGCTGTACAGGTTCTTGCCAACACCTGTTCTGTCAAACAGATGGAAGGCTTCCTTGAATTCTGCTTTCTGGGCCTCAGTGAAGGCACACTTCTTGACTGCCAAGCTCTGCTAGACCTCAATGGTAACTTTTTGACAGAGGGAACTTTTGAAGGCAGAATTCTATTCCATTGAGTACCAGGAAAATTACAGGTTTGCTGCCAATTTTTGCAAAGACCATGGGCCTTGGGGGCCCAATTTGATAGAACTCAGTCTGTCTTATCTCTTCAGGTCCAAGAGGTTATAACTATATGTCAGGGCTCATGGTCCAACTTTCTTCAGTCAAAATGTGGAACTCAAAAGGAATTGTTGGCAGTCATCTCAAACGGGTGCCATCTGACCAGATAGGCATGTCTCAGCGGTAGGTAGGGGAGTGCTGTGTGGCTGAATGCAGGCAATGGCTCACCGGAACCAGTTCAGTAGGCTGGAAGTACACAAGTTGGGAGCTGTGAATGAAGCTATAGTTGTTGGCAGCGACTGCAGCAAAAACCGAGGGCGCCAAGAGGGAATTCTCAGGAAGAATGGGCCTCTTTTCCCTTTTTTTTTTCTTTCTGTGAGATGCAGGGAGCAGTTTGGCTGCATTTTTTAACTCCATAATCTCAGAAATTCCCTTTTTCCTACAGTCAGGGACTGACTATAAGTTTCAACTAATTAATTCTCATTTCTAGCTCCCTAGGTGTGTGTTGTGCACCCTTGAGACCAGGTACAGATGTTGACTACCCCTCAGAAAGAGACCATTCAGATGGCCACCTGGCTGTGCCCCTCAAGGAGACTTAGGTTTGACTTAGCTAAGGAGAGCGGGAGGCCTCCATTATACCATACATGGATTGACATAGAACGGCAGGTGAGGGCCCAATCAGCCACCATGACCAGCGCTTCCTAGTCTTGGTGCACAGGTGGAGTAGCCTATTGCTTATGCTATCCAATCCACTCACTCACAGATTCATTCAGCAGGCACTCAGAGGTTAAACATTCCAACCCCTTCCCCTTAAGAGTAGTCCTAACTGATGGGAGTTGGTCAGCGTCCCCATTCTGATCAAGTTGAGCAAGACTGACTGTCAGATTAACTAGGATCCCCCAGAGGCCTTAGGGAAATCAGACAGGTAGGCAGACGGGCAGATGGACAATGTTCTCTTCCTTTTGAGGGCCAATATGAGTTGCTTAAGTGGGGAGGCAGGAATCCTCCTCCAGACCTGGAAGCGGACTCAAGAAACCTCAGGGAGCCAGGCATGGTAGCACATGCCTATAATCCCAGCACCTGAGAGGCTGAGGCAGGAGGATCATTGTGAGATCAAGGTCAGCCCGTACTGCATAGCAAGGCCCTGTCTCAAAAAGACAAAAAGACAAAAACAAAAGAAATCTCAACAGCACAACTTTCAGTCAGGACCTGGAGAGGTCCTTGCTCTGTCCTCCATGGCCATGACCAGTGACCAAAGAGGTCAGCCTGGTCAACCTTCCCAACCCATGCACTAGATGCAATGGTACACAGAAACATTGAAACAGAACTCTGGATTTGGAAGCAGATTTATTTATGTTGACAGCCACTGATCAGGATCATTCCCAGAATATCAGCCCCTGATCTCTGGTGGTCTAAGGTTTATATGAGGTTAGCAAGTAGGAAGTACAGAGGCAGAATGGCTTGTCAACTGGAGATTGGTTTATACAACATGCACCATAGTGATCAGCTATGTATTCAGCATCCATCCATTTCTAAGAGAAAAAAGCAGCCAGCTCTGGAACAAAAACTATTACCTGGGAAACAAACAAATTAAAGTATACTGACTGGGGCGGGGTGTATTTTCTGTTACAACCATAATTCAGAATCAGAAGGGAGCTGTGAACTTGGTTCCCTGTAAGTAGCCTGTCCCATGTGAAGGTGATGGGAGATAGTGACGGATGTGAGTCAAGGGCATGTATTTTACTGTGGTTGATAATTCAACCACATCCTGCAACCTGCAAAGCCTTGTGAAATTCAGGTGACATTTTTGGTGATACGCCCTTCTCTAAAATCACATTCAGAAGCAACCTCTTTAACTTGAGTAATGAATGTGCTATCTGTGTATAACCCAATACAAAATGACCAATTTGGTTTTCCTGATATCTAGCTATTCAAAGACGTGAATAGTTCTGCAGCTGTGATGTTGGGCACTGAAGTACATATAATGTATCCTCAGGCAGATCATCCTAGAAAATATATTTCACAAAAGCAAGCATTGTTGCTGGCTGTCAGCATCCATAGACTCCTCCCGCTGGATTGTGCACTATAGTGATTCACTACTCCTCTAAAAATTGTGCTCAACGCTTGCCTAGCAAGCACAGGGTCCTGAGTTCGATCCCCAGTACCGCAAAAAAAAAAAATTGTGCTCAAGATCTTTGACTATTTTATCCATTCATCTAGTTTTGGTGCTAGCTAAAAAAGGAACATGTGTGCATCTTTTGAACTACAGCCTCTCTTAAAAGTTCAAAAACACCCTTTGTACCGGGTACGATCAACTCTTCATCAAAAGTAGAGTCAATGCAGTTAGCCACTAAGAATGACATTGTCAGAGTGAACGCATTTGATGAAGTGGTGACCTTCAATAATTGCTTCTGTGTGTGTGTGTGTGTGTGTGTGTGTGTGCATGTTCTTATTTTTTTTCCTTTGAAAAACTCCAAAGGCTTGTCTTTTAATGCTTCCTCTCTACGTGGTGAAGCAATTTTGAAGATTTCTTGGCTCTGTTGGCTATCCAGTTGCCACAGACTGTAAATTGTATGCATGGCGAGCATGGAGAATATGAGTCACCCATTGCAATGAACCCGCCATTTACGTAGGACTCTTGATATTTTCTTCTAAGTGCAGCTTTCTTCGTGTTGGCAGTCTTAGAATTTTCTACTGTCTCATCACTGAGCCTTCTTCTTTCTGAAGAGGTTTTCTGGTGACATTGGTCTGTGCTTTACTCATTTTGACCAGGGTTAGCTTGGGAGCTTGCCAAAACTGACTGAGACCAGTGTGCAGTGCAAGAAATAGGAGAGGCCAAGATAAGTAAAACAGTGGGTGAATCCCATGTGTACTAAAATAAGTGTCAGATTTTGACTTAAAGCCCGAACCAGATGTAGTCTTACAGCAGCAATATATTACCTCGTGTGCCACTGTAAAACCTGCCACAAAAGCAACTTTCTTGCCTCTTGTTACTCTTCCTATATGAGTCTAAAAGTAACTGAGTTATTATGACTTCTGTGCAGTCAAACCTCTCTGATAATGTTAATCTGTATCTGCAACCGCTCTCCATCTCCTGTCAGATGGGAGGACATTAGTTTCTCATAAGGAGTGCACAGCCTAGATTCACCCAGTGTGCAGTTCCTTCATGCTCCTATGAGAACCTAAGGCCTGATGATCTAAAGGAAGTGGAGCTCGTGCAGTAATGCGAGCAATGGGGAAGAGCTGTAAATAAAGATAAAGCTTCACTTGCTGGCCTCAGCTCACCTTCTGCAAGTGCCCAGGTCCTAAGAGACCAGAGGTTGTTACCAGTCTGTGACCTAGGGGCTAGAGAGCCTTGCTACAGACCAGTGGTTCTCTATATAAGACAATTCTCCCCCTCTTCAACCCTGGTAATATTTGACAATATCTGGAGACATTTTTGGTTGTCACAACTGAAAGGTACTAGTGGTATTTTTTGTGTAAATGCCAAGAATGTAGCTAAATATTATAAAATATACTGGATAACCCCTTACAACAATGATGGGCCCCAAATATCCGTAACACTGACATCTGGAAGCTCTGGCTAAGAGAACCATTTGCGAAGTTTGCAGTTAGAAGTGTGTAAGATGAATGAGGCACAAGAGAAAGAAAATAAGAAAGGCAGCAGCTTGATTGTAAATGAAGGCGGATGTCTGGCATGCAGCTCTGTGAAGGGGTGAGAAGAGGCTCAGGAAAGGACTGCTCCGTGAGATAGAGAGAGGCCAAGAGAAGCCACTGGGGTGCACTGTTCTGGTCCTGCTCACTTAAGTAACTCTCTACTTTGCTAAGATTGATTAGAACCAAAGCCCTGTCTATTCCTGTGCCTTTTGCATAAGGAACTACTTGTCAAAAATTCCAGTCCCAGAAGAGAAAGTGACCCAGCTATGGGATTTTAGGACACCTGTGGGTTTGCTCCATAGTCTCACTGAACAGAAATCACAGATCTCTTAGATGGCTGTGGGTGGGGTCCTCTGCTGTCCTGAAAGAATTCTTCTGTGTTGTCCCTACAGGGCGAACTCATTTTCTCAACTGTGTATCTTTTCTTCTGTTTCTTCTTCCCTCCACATAGCTCAGGCACCCAAAGGCAGTATCAGAAAGACGGCCCTTGCATATATACACAAACAATTTTTTGAAGTATGACACTGGAACCAAAGTGTTCATAACTGGGGCCTGTGGAACCCCATGGAGGGGTCAAAGCATTGGGGAGACTTAGTGTATAACATGAACCTTTTTGGAAGGGAATATAGATAGTTACTGTAAGACATCATAAAGCAAAACAACCAGCAGGCTGGTGAGTACAGAAATGAGTCCTGAAAATGAGCAGGAGCAAGGCTCAGGGAGGGGTAAATCTGAGGAGTTCCATCTCCTCCAAGTTTTCATACTAAACAGTCAGAACTCTAACCAGGGGGAGTCAACCCTGCCTTGGGTTCTCTCTGATGGAAGTTGGTAGGTCCTCTCAGCCCACATGCTACAAGGGGAAGAAAAAGAGAGAATTCTACTTTTGCGGCCTGAAATAACACTAATTTTTTGGTTTTGGGACTGGAGGGCCTCATAGTTTACAGATGGCTCTGCGCTGTGATCTCAAGGTTGATGACTATGAAAGCTTCTGGAAATATGGTTATGAGGGATGAGGCTACCTCACCCTCCACTGAAGGACACTTAGCTGGAAGGCTGACATCTCTGAGGCCCAAAACATGTACAGATGTTGATGGAAAATAAATATTTGTCCCACCACCACATCTTTGTAACTGGTGACTATAAACACTATATTCAGAAGTACCCAGGACCTGGGCGGAATCTCATGGTGCAGTTTGGTAACTGTTCTTCCAATGGAATCTTTAAGATTAGCTTCACCCCTGTAGCATCTGTATCTGCATCCCTACCTCTTCGTCTGACAAGCCAGAACCCATCACCAAGGCTTAGTTCTTAGACATCAGTCCATGGTGACTGAGTATAACGTCTGTCAGAGCAGGGATTGGCCTAGGGCTCTAGAGGCAGGTAAGAAAAAGCTCCCAATCAGAATCCTAGAAAATTACAATAGGAGCCACACTGCCATTTTATTTCTAGTTTGAACACTAATTGGAGGATCAAAATTTGTGTTTCAACTTGGAAGGCACACCTGTTTCCTGATCAGAAATTCAGCATGGGAACCCAAATTACTATGGTTTTCCATTACTAAGGTAGAGAGTCAGAACTAGGTAAATTTTAGAATTTAATGCAGTATCTCTTCACCTAAAATAAACTATAGTTATCTCTCTCTACCTCACACTTAGTAGATACGGAGTTAAGTTTTCCTGTTGTGAATCAGGGCTTCCATTCTCACTCATGGTGGTTTTATGTTTTCCCAAATCCCTTCATGAATATTCACTCATCACTCTTTGGTTTGGTTTGCTTTGGTTTTTGCATATTGTTCCTTCAAACAATGTTTTAATAACCACAGCTTGGCCTATAAGGTGTGTTCATCTGTTAGAATAACCCTAGTCAGGACACCAGGCCAGGTAAAGGCTGATTCTGGCTGAGATCATTTATACATCTTTCCTCTGCACCTAGAAATCTGGAAAAGACAAAGGAGACACTTTGGTAAGGTGTAGTTATTTCAGGGATCTGGGCTGGAAGGAGTCTGTGACAAGCTGAGGTGCCACTTCAGGGACTCATGGCCTAGAAATTATAAAATATCATCAGTTTCTAAACAATTCTCCCCAAGTAGCTTCCAAAATTATTAACTGACCAAAAATCATCAGCTAAAGGGAAGGTCTCAGTGGTTTTCCTGATGAGGCTAGCAGCCCCACAGCTGTCTGGGGGCTGGATCACAATAAGGCAGAGATAAATGTGTTTTAACTCTGGGAACATATAGATTCACAATATAAGTGATGAAGTGAATCAAACCCATTATGCGGCTATTTTGTATTAAACAGAACATATGCATATTTCATAATTTAAGTATTTCTAATAACTAAAATGTTCTGACTCATGAACCTGTACTTGAGAAAATAATTATCCTTGTGATTTTTAATTTGGTAAATTATTAAATTGATAAGCTTATTAGAATAATAACACTTAAGACATCATCGTATTAGCTTATTAGATTTGTAAAAGGTATTAATGCATGCAGAACAGTTTTATTTGTTAATCAGACACTAGGATGTTTTAGAAATTGAATACATTAAATTTATAATCTTAATTTAAAAGGTTGTTTAAATTTTGGTTAGTTTAACTACAAAATCCCCATCGAAAATGACTTTAGAAATTGGGACATTAATAAATGTAGTAATAAACTTTGTGAATTATATTTAGAAGTTTAAATAAGAGCTGTTAGTTTAGTATTGCTGTAATAGTCAATTGAATGGGATGTTTTTAAAATGCCAAAGTAGTTCTTGACTACTTGTATAAAAAAGGGCATAAAAACACATTAAACATCTTAACTCTATTTTAATAGAGAGAGAGGGTGGGACGACCTTATCTGCAAGATCAGAGAGACCTTGGTACAGCATCTCTCCACCTCTCTCTGCTGTGCTCCCAGCACCCACCCTGGTGAACCCTTCTCATTGCAGCCAGCTGAGAGCTGTGTTGGCCAATCCAGAAACCATTGACTGCATATAGGTATCAGAATGAATTAAAATTAAATAAAATTAGACAGTTTGCCCTCATACACACTCATCATTTTTCAAGTAGCCACATCTGGGTAGCTATGGTTCTGAATAGTGAAGAAAGGTATCTGCCAACCCAGATAGTTATATGAGACAGCACTGTTTTAGAGCACTATGCAGCTCTTGCCAACTAATTAGATTCCTTAATTAATCTCAGAAATAAGTTAATTCATTTGAATTTTGTTCAGAGATTCCAGCAAAGACTTTTTCTGGAGCACAGACTGTGTAATTCTTCTTTTCTTACCATATCAGTCACTTGGGTTGCATTGATCCGCATAAAAATAGAAACTGATTTCCTCATAGCGCTGGAAGCTGGGGCACCCATGGAGGCTCTGACCAATTCCGTTGCTGGTAAGAGCTGCCCTTTTGGTTTGTGAGGAGAAACTGCCGTGTGTCCATGCTCGCACAATGACTGGTCTGTGTGTATGGGGTTAAGGGAAATAGAAACAGATAAAAAGAGGGCTCTCTGGCACTTTTGTAAGGACATGAATGCCATTATGAAAGCTCCATCCTTGCAGGCTGCATCATCTCACTCTTATTACCAGTCAAAAGCCCCATCTCCGAAGATCTTCATGTTAGGAATTAGGGATTTAATATATACATTTTCTGAGGGACACAACGCAGTCCACAGCACCCTCTGTGTGAATTTTATGGACCTGCAGGGACCTAGTACCTCAAACAGGGTGTTTAAATAACAGATTCTGATTATCTCATACTTCTCAAGGCTTAGAACACTAAGATGAAGGTGTGCTCAGGGTTAGTTCCTTCTGAGGACACAAGGGAAAAATTTAGCTCCCGGTAGCTACAGGCATCCTTGATTGGAATTGACATTCTCCTTGTTTCTTTTCACCACATTTCTCCTGTGTTAGTCTGTGTGCGGAATTTCTCCGTGTGGTAAGGATACAAGTCATGTTGAGTTAGCACCCACTCTAATGAGCATTTCTTAACTTGATCATCTGCAAAGACCCTATTTCCAAACAAGATTTCATTCACAATGTTCGGACTTCACAGTTCTTGGGATGGGGAAGATGCACTTCATCCTAAAACATCTGCTCTTCCATGCGGGTTTCTAGAGATGTGAAGGGCTGAGGCCAAAGTGCTAACTGAGGGCCTGGGCCCAGCCTACAGTGGCTCTGCATCACACAAAGTAAACTAACATCTCCAAGGAGGAGGAAAGTAGCCCTGGGGAGAAGAGAGCTCAGGATTCATTTTTCATTCTATCTCAGAACCACCTTCAGTGTGTGTGACAAGCCATAGGCCTCCCCACGGGAAGTGGTGCTGCAGTGCCAAACCTGATCTCTCTTCCCCTGTGGTACCATGCTGAGCTAGTGGAGGGGTCAGGAAGGCCTGGACTTGGACCACAGAGGGTGCCAATCTACAGGGAATGGAACCAGCCACTCTACTTATTTGAGACAGGGTCTCACTGAGTTGCTTAGCTGCCCAGCCTGCGCTGGAATTTGGGATCCTCCTGCCTCAGCATCCCAGAGTGTTGGGATTCTAGGTATGCACCACCACAATCATCTATAAATCCTTACTTTTGATATTAAAAAATTCATTTGTCTATGCATTATAATATGGTTCGTGTTTTTGAGATTTCTGACTATGCCACAGGTCCATCCCCTGGTAACTGCTTTCACTTCATCTTTTCCCTCCACCAGAGGTCAGGTATATGTTTACATCTAGGGGAGAGCAATTAGAGAGTTTGGTATATATGAATATATGGAGAAAAACTATGTACATATATATAGATATGAAGGGAGATCAGATAAATATCAATAAAGGAGAGAGACTTGTGAAAGTCAAGTATATGTGAATACACGGTCTAAGGGGATCCCAGCTCTCCTCATTCCGGTGCCCACATCTTGCCACAGAAGGTAAGCGCAGGCTGAGGACTCAAGAGGGTGTCTCTCCTTTATTATTATTATCAACCCCGTTACCTTATCTAAATCTTTAAATCTTTAAACGCCTTGTTCAAATAAGTGTTAAATACATTTACATATTTTAGAAAGAGATTTTTGAGCTATTCTTTTTTTTTTTTTTTTTTTCGGTACTGGGGATCGAACTCAGGACCCTGCGCTTGCTAGGCAAGCGCTTATTCCACTGAGCTATATCCCCAGCCCAGAAAGAGATTTTTAATAATAGGGTATAGTGAAAGTTGCTAAAGTCAAGATCATGTAAGATTCTTTTGCTAAAAACAAATTTCAACACAACAATCTTTACCAATGTGAGGTAAAGATTATTGTGTTGAAATTTCTTTTGGTAGTAGTTCAAAGAAATTTCATTCTTTGAAGTACAGAACCTAAATTGCATGAGTTGACACTGCAGGGAGGCAGAAACGTTTGAAAGTCTCAAAACACCTAAGTAAAAGGATTTGCATTTTGTTTCCTAGGGATGACATAACAAAGTTCTATAAAACCAGTAACCTAAAACAAATTTATCTCATATTTTTAAAGCTAGAAGTCCAAAAATAAAGGTATTGTTATGGCTAGGTTCCCTCTGTAGCCCCTTGGGGAAACTCTTTCCTGGCCACTTCCATCCTCTATAGCTTTGGGTATTCCTTGGCTTGGTGCAGCATAACTCCACATCCTGCCTCCATTTCCAGCTAGCTTTCCTTCTATGCGTCTCTTTTCTTCTTAGGACATCAATCACGGTGATTTAAAGACTCACTCTGCTGCACCATGACTCATCTTATCAGTTACCTTTGCAATGACCCTATTTCAAATACAGTCACAGTCACAGGTATTAAGAGTTAGGATCATCATATCTTTTTAGGAGATGCAAGTTATCCTATATATACATTGAAAAAATGATTAGCAAATCATATGTGGGTATGTTAGCATTCCACTGCTGTGACAAAATACATAAGTTACTTAAGAAAAAAGGTGAAAGAAAAAAAAGTTGTTATTTTGGCTCACAGTTTCAGAGGTTTCAGTGCACGGTCACATGGCCCTTTCACTTTGAGCCTAAGGTGAAGCTCTATAACTAGCAGTGGGAGCATGTGATGAAAGAGGCTGCTCACTTGATGAAAAGGAGGGAGGGAGTGGGCAGAGGAGAGAAAAGAAGGAGGAGGAGAAGGAGAAGGAAAGAAGAAGGAGAGAGAGAGGAAATACAAAAGAGAAAGGAAACAGGAAAGAACAGGAGAGAAGAGGGGAAGGGTGGGAAAGATGAGACCAGGATTTCAAGAGCTCCTTCAAGGACACACCCTCCAGTAATTCCTTCCATTAGGTCCCACTTTCTAAGATTCCACCAACTCCCAAAAGTGCCACAGGCTGGTGACCTAGCTTTTAGCACATGGGCTTTGAGAACCATTTCAGATCCAAACCACAACAGTGGAGATGTTCTGTTTTGCATCTATATACCGTTCACCCCATTCCTTTCCCACACCCATTTCTCATTCTATTCTGTGTTACATTTTTAAGGGAAAATAGTTCCTCAATTACTTTTGTTTTATAGGTTGAGTGACCTTTCTCAGCCCTTGAGCTGCAGTCTAAGCACCTCCCCAAGGTATATGGAAATGTAAGTCCCTGCCAATATGATACAGTTTTGATTCTTATATGCCACAGGAGCCATTTGGTGCCATTTCCCTCTTACTATCCTTTGTTAGTGTTTATTCTATGATTTCTGCATAGTTGGAGCAGAAGATGGGGCCAGTGAAGAGTGGCTCAAGACTGGGGCCAGGGCTGCCTCATCAACTCAGTCCATTTCTAGACCTGAAATTGCAGCTTCTTACTTGCTTTTTTCTTTCTCCTTCAGTCTATTTAACTTCAGGTTCCCATTGAACCATTTGCTGTGGTTGGAATATACGGGGTCTTCTAATAAACAAACACAAGGAGAAATTTTCAGATTTCATCAGACTTTATTTCACTGCAACTTGTGGCACTTTAACCACTATGGCTTCAGGAATATGATTTGTCATTCTTTTTGTAATATGTTCACTTTTTACAACCTTCAAACATACACAAAAACATATACTGATAAGCAGATTCTAAAACTCATGAAAATGTGGCAGACCCAGAATAGCCAAAATAAACTTGAAAAAGTAGAAGTTTATAGGAATCAAACTTCTTGATTTTAACTTGGTATAAGCTACAATGATTGGCATAATATCATCTTCACATAAAACCAGAAATATGTATCAAATGAATAGAATTGAGGGTCCAGAAATCAACCTTTATATTTATAGTTAATTGATTTTGACAAAGATACCAAAAAAAAAAAAAATCACTGAAGAGTTCTCTTCTCAAGCGACAGTGAACGAACTGCCCACATGAAAAGAAGTGACGTTGAATCCCTGCCTCACACCACGTACCAGTCAGAAGCCAGAGAACCAGGAAAGCCAGCAGTATGCTTCCTTCTGAGTCTGAAGGCCTGAGAGGCATGTCAGACCCTCTGTTCTTGTATGTCCTTGCAATGGTTTGGATGTGAGTTTTCCCCACCAAAACTCATAGTTTAAGCCCACAGTCTTTTGGGAGGTGATTAGGTTATGGGGCCACCATTCTCATGAATGGATAAATGCCTTTCTCTAGATATGAAGTTAGAGTTCTGAAGGGTAAATTAGGTCTCACAGGGGTGAGTTGGTTCTCAAGAGACTGGATTAGCTCCCTCAAGAACAGGTTTTTATAAAGCAAGTTTACTCAGTGTTTTGGCATCCACTGGGTTACAAAGCTACAGGTATGCTGTTATAGCAATACAAAATTATCTAAGCTTGGAGCCTGAAAGACCAGGAACTCCTGTGTCCAAAAGAAGGAGAAGCTCAATGGCCCAACTCAAAAAGAGAGAGTAAATTCACCCTCCCTTTGCCTTTTGTTCTATCTGTCCCTCAAAGACTTGATGGTACCTACCCACATTAGTGAAAGCGATCTTCTCTACTCAATTTACCAGTTCAAATGCTGTTTTCCAGATTAATCTTCACTGACACACTCCAATGAACATCCTTTAATCCAGTCAAGTTGACAAAATTAACCTCCATATATGCACAAAATAAACTCAAAATGGATCAAAAGCCTAAATACAAAAACTGAAGCTATAAAACTCTTAAGAAGAGAACATACGTATAAATATTCATAACCCTGGATTTGGCAATGACGAAGACATGACACCAAAACCATAAGTAACCAAAGAAACAGACAGATAAATTTTATTCTTTCAAAATTCAATTTAAAAGTCTATACTTCAAAGGACACCTTTAAAAGTAAAAGACAACCCCAAGAATTCAAGAAAATATTTCCAAATAACTTATCTGATATAGGACTCATATCCAGAATATTTAAGAAAACCTAATAATTTAATGATAAAAAACAACTCAATTTTTAAAAAATGGGCCCAGAAGCTATGGCTATTTTTCAGAAGATTTCCAAATGGTAAACAAGCAGGTAAAACAAGCCTCAGTGCCAATATTCATTATGGAAATGCAGATCCAAACTACAACTTACCACTTGCTGCTTAGGATGGTTACAGTTACAAAGGTGGGCAAAAGAGTGGTTGGCAAAAATGTAGAGAAATCAGAACTCTGACAGCTGATAGAAGAGTAAAATGGCACAGATACTTTGGAAAAGTGTGGGGATTCCTGAAAATGTTAAACTGAGTTACCACATAATCCAACAAACCTTCTAGATACAGATACCTGAAGGAAATGAAAGCTAAATCCAAAGAAAAACTTGTATACCGATGTTCATAGCAGCATTATTCCCAATAGTCAGCAAGTGGAAACAATTACAATGTCTACCACCTGAGTGGATAAACAGAATCTGGACTGGTACATTCTTCCTGTGGAATATTATTGGTCCATGAAAAGCATACAAGAAAACCTTACACTACATGAAAAGTTACACACACACACACACACACACACACGTACATATATTACACTTTATATGATTCTGTGTAGGAAGTGTAAACAGAAACAGTAAAGAGGTGGTTGCTAAGACTGGAGGTGGGGAGGGATTGGAGAGGCAAGGTCTGAAGGGGGCAGTTTCTGTGGGGAGTGGGAAATCCCCTAATACTTTGGTAATGGTTGCACACCTCTGCAAACTAACTTGTACATTTTACATAGGTTAATTGTACGGTATTTGAATTATATCTCAATAAAGCTGGTACAAAAGTAGTATAACCAACTCCAATATATTGAACAATTTCTCAGTCTTATTTCATTCATCTACCTACTGTTAAGAAGCCCCGATTTCTTTGGTTGATTTTTCTCTTGAATTGTCAAAATTTGCACACGTGCTTAGAAAGGTGCTGCTCGTTGAATTTTCCAGATACTGGAAGATGTTGAGCAAATCAGATATATTAAGTTTGTTAATATAGTTTGAAATGTCTAAGGAAGAATTCTCCGACTTCTGGGAGTTGAGGGGAACTTTAAAATCCCAGTACCCGGCTGCAAGTGCTGGCACACGCCTGTAATCCCTGCACTTGAGCAAATTAAGGCAGCAGATTGAGGCAAGAGGATCACCGCGAGTTCGAGGCCAGCAGGAGCTCCACAGTAAGACCCTATCTCCAAAAATCGAAAAATAAATAAGTAAATAAAATTCCAGTGCCTAGGTTCTCACCACACCAATTAAATCAGAGTGCCCCAAGGCAAGAGCAGGACCTACATATTTTATGACTTTGCAGATATTTTCAATTTGCTGGAAAGTTTGTGGCACACTACTCAGGTAATTTAGTTACATAAACTGCAAAAGATGTTTCAGTAAAATCTGATGTGCTTATCTCATTAATTTCAACGGAGGAACAAAATCAGATTTTTAACCAATACCCCTTTCAATTATAAATCAACAAGATCATCAAGTTAGATTAGAAAAAGTTTTGAAAACTTATTTTTTTATTTAAAGAAAAAATAAAAGTACAAAAACATATTAACAAACAGACACCAATTAGCATAAAAAACAGTACAATCACAACTGATCTATAGACAAGGTGACATGGTCTCAACAGTGGTTATTGCTTTATCCATTGATATCTTTGAAGTGTAAATATATGAACCCATATACAGACATGCAAAATTAGTCAGACAATTAATCCTCTCAACAACAGAAAAACACAAAAACCAAAAATCCAAAGACAAAAAACAAAACAGGCAAACAACAACAATAACAACAACAACAACAAAAACCACCAATAGTTGCTGCTTTGCATATTGATATCTTCGAAGTGTGTGTTCAGGATAACACATACAGACATACAAGATTGATCAAATAACCCGTCATCGATTATTCCTTAGCATTAAGTGATA